>JANVCF010216266.1:0-13097 GCA_025388745.1 Hydrozoanthus gracilis
CTGCTACTGCTACTGCTACTGCTACTGCTACTGCTACTGCTACTACTACTACTACTACTACTACTACTACTACTACTGCTATTGCTACTACCACTATGTAAATCCAAATCAACAATGAGAAAAATGGAAATAATTATTTGTTGCTGTTGTTGATAAACACGCTCCTTTAAAACGATCTCGGATCAAATATAAGATAGCATTGGATACTGTTAACAATAAAATTAAACTACTACAAAGATGCTTGTTTTACTCAAGAAAGATCCTAGTAAGCTTTAGAATACGATAAATGAAGTATGTAGTATAACACTAAAAAGTACCATTGTCAAAAGTTTTTAACAAGATGACTAGAAATTAACTAACAGTGCTGCTAGGCTGAGGCTTTCAATGAACATTTTTGTACCATTGACAGTAAGCTCTGCTGAGTCTTTTCTTGAATATTTACCAACTGCTAATAGTGTCTTTAGTATAAAACCTACTAGTTCAGCAAAAGTGTTAGAGCTGATGCTTAAACCCTCAAAGAAAAAAGCCATTGGCCTTGATAATATTTCTAGTCAATTAATTTAAATCTCTGCGCCCGTTATAGTTTCCTCAATTACCGAAGAATTTTTCCGGATGAATGGAAGGCAGCGCGTGTAACTCCAGTTTTCAAAAGTGGAAGCCCCAGTGATGTATAACTATAAACTGTAAAACTATATACCTATTTCAATTGTGCCTATGATTGCAAAGTTTTTTGAAAAGATTATATATAATCAATCACTTTGTAAATATCTCTCAGTTAAGAAACTGTCAGACCAGTTTCCGTGCACTGCATAGTACCGTAACATTATTCAACTCAAATGATAAATGGCGATTCAATATTGATAAACGGCAGTAAATGGGGTAGTTTTTGTCGATCTTAAAAAGGCTTTTGACACTGTTGGTAATGCAATTCTAATGACTAAAATGACATGTTATGGTTTGAATGGGTTTTTAGGTCATCTCTTTGAGAACCGTAGGCAAAGCTGTCTTGTTTATGGTCACCTAGAGATCTCGTAAGCTACTGATAAAATTTGGCGTCCCGCAAAGCTCAATTCTTGGCCCGCTGCTCTTTCTAATATTTATTAACGATTTACCAAATTGCTTCAACTCGGGAACTGTGGCAGTGTATGCAGATGAAACAACGATAACTTTCAGTGCTGAAAAATTGCCAGCCTTGAGTTTCAAATAAATAAAGAACTTTGCGAGTTAAGAAAGTTGCCTAATTGCAAACAAGTAATCACTTAATCATCAGTAAAACTGAGTTTATGCTTTTTCAACAAGACAAAAGCGTGTGTTTGTTGATGATAAACTGAGTGCTACTATAAACAGCAAACGAATAAAGCAAGTTAAGAGCGTCCTTGGCTTGGCCTGCACAACGAAGAAACGCTATATCTTGGTCAAAACACTAAGAATACATCTATAGGAAAGTCGGCTTATTATTAGGCCTATTGATTTTTTGACCGAGACACCTTAGTCAGTATATATAAAGCCCTTATATCCATCCAGCCACATCTTGAGAATGGCTGTATTGGTTGGGATGGGCTTGATAAGGGCCTTGTATTAAAGTTGCAAAGCCTCACAAAATCGTGCCGCCAGAATTATTACAAGATCAAGCTGCGAGGTTCGATCTAAAGATATACTGGCTAATCTTGAATGGGAAACTAAGAAAAAAGACGCCATAATTTGAAAAGGAAATTATCAGTTTAAAAGCAATATATATCGATGACCGCTTTAGGTCAAATACATTTGTTTCGTTCTGAGATATAAAAAGAAAAGAATGGGTTAAAATTTACTTTCAGTTCAATCCTTATTTAAAAAATAGCCCCTTATGCGGCTGCGATATCTATGCCGTGGTTGTTAAAGTCACATAGTGCCCGTCGCTTGAGTCTCGTTCCTCATACACATACAAGGGCTGATCGAACGAGTGCGAGGGATATTCTCGCTCGGATCCATGAAATTGTGTGTGCATATTGCTCTCCTTTCGGCTATCAGCTCAGTTAGTCGGCAGTGATATCTCTAGCATAAAAATAATAGTAGTAGTAATAATGATAATAACAATAATAATAATTATACTCGAAGTGTCGTAAACAAACAAAACGAGTAATTTCTATGATGACGTTTTCTCTTAATTATATCTTGTGTTGGATTGAACGATCTGGAAGTAAACACCAATTAAGAACACTTAGCGGCATGATAGATCGATATCATTCAGATTTTCCCTGTTCTTGCTGATCTTATAAGAATTATAGCGTTTACTTACCGAGTGTAAGCACCTTTTCGTGAAAAGGTTACGTTATATTTATTCGTGGTGTGTAACAACACCAGCTTTTCATAGAACAAACTGAGAAGGCAGTTGGTCATGCATGCCATAGCTAGCGACACAAATGTTCTGATAAAGAGCTCTGAGGCAATGAGCACGCGATCGTGCATGGTCAGTTGAGTTTTGTCAGAGAGTTGTAATAAGGTTTAAAAAGATGGTGTTTCAGCACGTTTGGTTGGGTATCGACGGATATACTCGGAACAAATAAGCGAGTGAAAATACTCGGCACTACAATAGTTGGAAACTCAAATTAGTATCGAAATATCGTTTCACGCTTAAATAGACAAGGTAATTACCAGACTGAAAAGAACCACAAAAGTATGTAGAATATTTTGAGAAAGAAAACAAATATTTTCATCATAGATGTTGGTCTGGCATTATGTGCTTATATCAATTATCATTTTATGGGGCATCAGTCAGGCCATGTAGTTAGCGGTACCTCTAAGGTCTTTCCGTTTATAGATAATTGAGGCTGCTGGGACGTGTTATTCTAAAAATAAACAGCTTTCTCATACAATTCTATACATATAAAAAGACGTGTGTGCATATTTATAATTTTCTTGCCAAGTCATTTGATAAAGCAAGTTACGAGGCACAAAATCGAAAGACGAGCGAGAATCCGACGATATTTGGTTACCGTTGTTTTCCATTTTGCTGACTAAAACCAACAATGTCTTTTTAGGGAAAATGTTTTCAACTTTTCGAAGTATAACAAAACTATAGATACAATACGGTTGGTTCTCAAAAGTGACGTAGGAAAATACCAAAAAGTTCACACATTTGTTTGTCTTTGTTTCCCTTTGCACAGTAAAAAGTGCTTGTCGAAATCGTTTCGAGGATTATGAAGTCACTAACATCTTTTCTGATTTGCTGGTGGCTCTGTTGTATCGAAGGCTAAAAATATTGGGTGATAGATTTTCCCAAAATTGTTAACAGTAAGCGAACTATTAAATTGTTTGGCATTCTACCATTTAAACGCATTATTTTCAAGGTTAACAGGTTCCAGAACACCTTAGAGAATTATTTTAGCATTTTAGAAGCTGGACACAATAGTAAATGTAAGCTCTACATATGTCGGTCGATTAGACTATTAAAGTACTGCTCAGTGTGTACAAGTCGCCAGCGCTCGGGCAAGGAAGAGAAGGCAGCGAGTCTTGCATGTTGATTTCCGCACTTGGAATGCGCCACGTACGGCCATTTTGCAAAATTGAATAAACCTAAAAAAATACCTTTTTCCTTTGTTTATGAAGAAGTAGTAACTTTGTGATTTTAAATTGAAATTATTGTTACTAGTCTCGAAACTAAGGTGTCGCTGTCTAATATATTTTGCATACTAGTGAAAAGTTACTACTTGTATAATTTGTATACTAGTAAATTATTGTTACTTTAGGAATGGTAGTTTTTTCGAAATATTAGTATGAAACTGTTAACAACTTTTAATCTAATTCTTGATAAATCAAATATGTATCTTCTTTATTCTTGTTATTTTTATAACTGTTAAAAATTTTACGTCCACTTTTTCTACATGAGAACAATGAGGTTCAAATTGGCCAAAATTTATTAATTTTGCTGAGCTTCGATTTTTAACGGAATTAATAAAAAAATGGTTCGGAGTTTTTCTCCTTTAGCCAGTCGTTGCTTCAAATAATACGCTATACACGTCCATATACTTGCCTTGAAGTTCGTTCTTTTCGATGTATGTGTGTTGTGGTGCCTTAGTTCCATTCGATTTCTGCGCTGCTTTGTTGATTAATGACTTTTCAAAAGCTGATGATCAATGAGACTTGGCGTTTAGCTTTAGAGGGTTTTTCGACCTACTTGGAAATGTGGCGATCTCACGATTTCATTTCCACGAGACTGGTCTAATTCACGTTTAGCTATCGAGAGTACGCATTTGGTGTGCCTGGAAATGTGTGGCGTCACCTTGTTGGTTCAGAAGGATTCTGATAAACCTATTTTCAAGTCGTACAAACAGTAAGTTTCGACGAAACTTTTAGTTTCTGTACGCTGTATTGGATCAGTTTCACTGCCGGCATCATATCAGACATGGGAATCGTACCAATGAAATTTAAAAAACGGCGTTTGAGCTGCGCCTTAATTACTCTTAAAATATATCTGGAAAATCGAAATTCGTTCCTATCTTGCAGTTAACTAAATACTTTGTACAATGCTGTAGCCAACGTGATCATTCTAGTTACTTTTCAGCTTTTTAGACAATTAAACGATTTAATGACAAATTTGAAAGTTTCGTTTCACAAGAAATGACGAGAAAGTCTGCCTTATTGTTCTTGGAAGGAATGATCGTTATAGATGCAGTGTTTCATGACGACAGAACAAAGCTGATCCGTGTTAACTTTCAGCTTGAGTATTCTCGGGGATTCCCCGGAAGCAGTTTTCATTTCCCTCAATGTTTACATACCTTTTCCGGGAATGTTGTTTCAGTTTTGATTCAGAATAGAAACAACGTACTCTTCATCCTAATTACCTGAGCATAAGTGTTGTCTTCAGTGCGACACTTTTCGAACTGGAGGAAAGAAGTTCTCCAAAGATTTAGGTGTTTATGTAAAATCTTTCTCTTAATTTCCAACAGACAGTGGCACATCAACCCTGGATTTAGACATCATGAGCAACCGCCTGAACCTAACGACCCAGGGTCTCCAAGAGATGACGCTACGTCATGATCAGGTACTAAAGACAAACCAAGAACTCACAAAAAACTTGCAAGAAGCTAGATACGAACTCGAAGGGAAGAGAGATCGCGTACAACGCCTCGAGAAACAGATCCAAGATGGAGAATCAAAAATTTTAGAGGTTCAGACAAACGCACAGAGAGCTCAAGATTCGTTTGTTCAGCAATTGAATGCGGAAAGAGACAAGATCAATGAGAACAAAACATTTATCATTGCATTGCAGATGAGACTACTAGACTACAAAGAACAGATTGATAGCCAAGAGAAGCGAAACAATGAACTAAGCTCCCAGAATGATTTCTTGAAAGGAAAACTGGATGAAGTTTACAAGAATTACGAGAACGAGAGAAGGCAGTCAATGAGACTCAGTGAGCGTCTAGAAACACAGAAAAGCGACATTGAACAAGTACAAGCAACGAAGCGCAAATGCCGCGAACTTACGTTTCAAAATCAGCAGCTTTTGAAAGAACGCGACGACATTGCTGAGGAATTAGAGGAGATAAAGAACTGGACAGAAGCGTTGAAGGTGCGTTATGATATCGTCAAACAAGAAAAAGATGAAACTCTGGAAAGTCACGAAACTGTTGTGGCAGACTGCTCAAGCCTTCGGGATCAAAGTTATCGGTTGGAACTGACGGTTAGCCAGGCCAAGAGACGAGAAGAAGACTTCGCTAAAGTGAATAAAGATCTAGAACAGGCTGTGAAAAGCTACAAAAAGCAATGCGATCTATGCAAACAGGCTAGAAAGGAAGCCATCATGGAAAGAGATCAAGCTAAGGTTGAACGAGATGACTACCAGCAACGTTATAAAGACGTAGTCAACTCACGGGATGAAACGATCAACAGACACATGGAAGAGACCAAGAAGTTTGAAGAGTTATACGAGGAAGCGAGAAAAGAGGTGAAGGTATTGAAGGCACGCTTACAGGAAGCCGAAAACAACAAACGGACATTGTTGGACCAAGAACTAGCTAAACAGGTTAGTGTGGTCATAATTATTTTCTTTGAAAGATATTTTACTTAAGGGAAGTAACTACTAAATTGATGAAACACCAAGATGAACTTTCGGCAAGCCCAAACGAAGTGCGTAAAAGGGAGTTCCCGTTGACGATATAAATATTAACCCTAGTCTCTATGGTAACGACTGTTCTAGACGAGAATATTTCCTGGCGAGCATACCCGTGGTAAAGGTCTAATATAACTCTGCTTTCTTTGTTTTTATGTTTGCTTCGATCTTTTTTAATATGGCAAACAGTATCAGAATTTAAAGATCTTAAAAAACAAACTTAAAAAAATTCCTTGACGAACAAGAGTTTGGGTAACAAATGGTAAATGCGATACTGTTCGAAATGCCAGACGGCCGTTTTTAAATCCGAGACCGAAACTATACCAAAACAATCTGAGGCCGAGGCTTGAAATATCTATTTGAGTTCTGCCGGAAATGCCGAGAACGCCAGTCATTTTGTGAGAAAAAAAAAAACCAAACTTCAAGACATGTGACAAAAAACAATGAATATGATGAGGTTTTGAGAAGTAGTACTAACAGTAATTTCCCGAGAATTTTTAAGAGGTAATTCGCTTACGTCCCTGAGAGTGACTTACCAGGATACAGAGGAAATTATAAACCGTTGACACGAACTATTTTTAGATAGATGATTGGTTGGGATCGACTGTCAAAAATAATTTACAGTCTGAGAAAACCCGTATGATACCATAAAAAAACAGTCAGTCATCGGGGCCACTCACTGATCTAACGGCTTTCGTTTCAGTGCTACATTAAACATGCACAAGGAAAACATGACTGATGATCAAAGCAGAAGCATCAAACTTCTTACTATTTCAACACATGTTCACTCTAACTTTCCTTTTGACATAAGAACCTTTTTCATTAGAATGCTACGTTGAAAAATGCCAAAACTTCTAATATTGTAAGGACATACTGAAGCTGAGGACAATTAATTCGGGTGGAAATTATTTATTATCGGCTAAAGTAAAGTTCATCTGTTTGTTGTGCATGTGTGACCTGTTTCTTTGCCCTAAAGGTTTTCACCATTTGCATAAAGCATGCAACCAATATAGATTGAGATTCAGCCATTTCAGGCCTTTTCTTGTAATTTTTCTGGCTTCGCGGTCATAACAAGATCTTATTCCGCTTATTCCAAACAATGTCGCCAAGATACTTCGGTTAAGTTAGTGTCATTTCATATTCACCCTGCAAGACTCGGTTTCTTGTTTGTATTCATTCCATTACTCATCAATACACTTACCTTTTTGTCTAAATCTTTTTTATTACACGCTTTTTTTATAAGAACAACTTTATAACTATAAGAACAACGAGGCTTAGATTGGCCGAAACTTAAAAACAAGCTAAGAACGAGCTGAGGCTTGGGCTCGATAGCTATTTTCTTTTAAAACTTTGTTGAACTTTGATCTTTAACTGAACATTAACGAGTAAACAAGAAATGCTTCGCAGTTTATAATTACTGGAAATTGTCTCGGGGAAAATGTTGGCGAATCCACGATAAATTTGCAGGAATAAATTGACCAAGTTCGCTTTCCAATACAGTCATAAACAATGCAACACTTTGAGTTTTTCTTCGATTTAAACACACATAGAAATATAAGAACATTTTAAGAACAGTTTGAGGCTCAAATCGTCAAAAAACTAAGAACAATGAGCCTCGGCAATTTTTACTGGTTCTATAAAAAAAGCGTGTAGACAATTTCATCTTTGGCCAAGGCTGCGTTTTCTTAGCTACTTTGAGTGTTTCAGCCTCGGATGCCGTTGAAATGTTTTTAACGGTTAAAGTTGTCTGAATACTGACTGTTCAGTTGTTGTTTTCCATGTATTCGTACAAACCAACCGGAAACACGAATATGTTTTATTGAATTGCCTTCTATCCTGGCCCGCAAGAACGAAACATACGTTTTGCAGTATCTTTTCAGTGATATAAGCAAGCTACTCCAACGGAAACCAATTTTTTTCCTTCTGGCTAAAATTAAAGCAATTCGTTCTTGGAAAAAGGAAGTTTGTTTACATCACCCTGAAGTTTTTTGGGTGTGATCAGTTCTTTTGTCCCAAAGGTGTTTTTCCGTTTGTTTCAGTCGGAGCATAGAGCATGCAACCAATATACATTGAGATTCAGCTATTTCAGGCCTTTTCTTGTAATTGTTCTGTCTTTGTAACTTCGTAACAATATCCTATTCAGCCCTCCCCAACAATGTCGCCATATAGATCAAGATATTTCGCGTAGACCATCTTATCAGTCTTGGACAAAGGCTGCTACTTTGAGTGTTTCAGCCTCGGATGTCGTTGAAATGTTTTTAACGGTTAAAGTCGTCTGAATACTGGCTGTTCGTTTGTTGTTTTCCATGTATTCGTACAAACCAACAGGAAACACGAATATGCTTTATTGAATTGCCTCCTACCCTGGCCCGTAAGAACGAAACATACAACACTATAACAATGAATAAAAATGATTAAAAACAAACTTATGCATTTACAACACTAAAAAGTAAAGCGATGCTTTTTGATGTACATTAACAGAGAAAAAATATTTTCCGTAATCGTGTGCAATATCCAAAACAACGATTCTTCGCCTTTCCTCACCAGCTCTGTTCTTAGAATGTTTTTTGAGCATTTTTCAGCTTTATGTTCTTATTAAAAAGCTAGCTTCAAATGAAAGAAAAAGTGTTGTTGTTATTCAAGATCAAGAAAATAGTCTTAATTATCCCGACTCGACATTTAGTATCAACCGTCTTTCTTATTACAGCCGCATTGTACAGTAACAGTGTCAGCCGCCGCCAAGTCAGATACTGAGCCGGATGGCACACAGGGAGGCCACGTCAGTTCAACCACTATTAACGACACAGGAACCCAAGAGACGGAAGCCTACAATTGGAAACAACGCAAAACCAAAGATGTGATTGAAAGTGTCAAAAGACGAGTTAATGGCTCCAAAAGCAGCGGCCCAAGGACCCAGACCTCCTTAGAGTCAAACATTCCTTCCGTTAATCTCGAACGTGAGATCAGCTTGGACGAGAAGTTGGCGGCCATTATTCCTCAGTTTGAAAGCTTGTCTCCCAAAACCAAACAGAGCCTCAGCTTGCAGCGAAATCTTCCAATTAAGATGCTTCTCCCGTTCGACACTATTTCCACATTGTGTCCCTCGTTGACAAAAGGAGCAACAAGCCCTTCCGATTCTAACAACACTCTTGCACCGCCGTCACCCGCAAGGGCTCATGAGTTCACGTCCGCTGGAGAGTCACAGCCCGACACGAGATATTCGTCCCAATTGGGTGACGCGTCAAAAGGATCCGCCGAAGCTGAAGAAGTCTTCTGCGCAAAATCGAAGACGTTAGAATCAGAGACCTCCATCCAGCAATCTTACAGAAAGAGTTCACCTGTACCCTTGTCAGGTGCGCATAAAAATTCCACCGAAGACGACAAGTTGGGGCGGACGTCTTCGGTTTGCACCAGCACTGAAAATGGCGGCGCAGACATTGAAGCTGACCAAAAACCTGCCACTGTAAGACCTCCTAGGCACAGAAAAATCGCAAAAGTAGCCGCTATTCAAGCTCAAGATTGTAAAAACTTTAACACTGACGCCATCACTAATGGCCATCGCAACAGTGTAGAAAATTGTTTTGCTTTTGGCGACGCAGCTATCAACAGCAGAGTTCACTCCAACAGTAGCGGAAATGTTGAGGTGCAACAGGAAGAAGAAAAAGTGCAGCGTTCTCTCGGTCTCGACCGCTTTCCATTCCGAGATCGTGCCCAGAGGTTGACTAGTCAAGAAGAACGCCCTCGCAGTAAATGTGGATGTAGCGAAAAAGCTTGAAACGTTTGCTGAATGAACAAAGAAAATCATCGCTGTGTAAATTTATGAAACTTTGCGACGAAAGGATAACGTTTAAAACATCAAAAACAAAGCCAAAATCTAGTTTTTAAAAAAGTCCATCGGCAAGTAAATACTTGCCGATCGAGCTCTCGAGCTTGTTATTTTTTAAAGAGTGAAGGGGCGAGTCTAGGGGTTCTGGCGGAATTTTTTCGAACTTTGCAAAAATCAGTAGAGTTATTTTCCAGAAGAGTGATAATGCGTGAGAATTTTCGTGAGAGCGCGAGCTTAAACGATATGCACGAGATTTGAGAGTTCTGTACATAATATGCCGTCGGGACAACGTGCGAGTTGACCATGAGTTACACAAAAATAGAGTGGTGTCTTGACTGCGAGCATTCAACCCCTGTTTATCCTCTTCAGTTTCAAGGATGGCGGAACATGTTAACAAGTGGGAACTGGGTCTAGGAACTCCAGTTCTCGCGCGTCCGCGCCTTCTTCGACAAACTGAAGCGGAAAATAGGGAGTGCACGTGTTGTGTCTGCCTTCGACATTCAAACACAATGCAAATTAATGAAAAATGTTAATTTTTTTCCATATGCTTCCTTAAAAACAAGTTTTAACGAACTAAAGTTTTTCAAGAACGAAACGCGCGTTACCATTAATTCTCTTAGACGCCACTTGAACAATAGGCTTGCCTAATGAACTTTATTTTTGTTACAGTCAATTTTAACTAACTAAAGTATTTTCAGCTAACCAACCCACTTTCGTAATAAATTTGTTGTAAATCATTTTTAATCGAACACTTAACGTAACGGGCCGAGTAGGTTTGGGTACGAGTTTGATAGCCAGTTTTCAAGTCCATTCGTTTGCTGGCCGTGGATGTTTTTGTGAACACGTAGTTCAGTGGTCAGTGGCAAGTTTTTTCTCTTTGGGCGTAAGAGGTATTTTTTCTCTAAGGGGTTTGTGCTTTTGTCGTGATTTAGGGTTACCATTCAATACAACTAACTTTATTTGAGAGGGTAAAAATCCTTTTCAAAATTATACAGCAGAGCCGGTTTTCTAGCGTATGCCTCTAGAAACTAATTAAGCACTAATCACAAGATAAACAAATTTAAGAAAACAACCATATAGAACATTTACGATTAAAAACAGTTCACATTTTATATTCAGTCAATCCAATCAATGATTAATAAAAGTAGCAGCCACAATCGAGTGGGGAAAGAACACAACGCACCAAAATCCATCATTTTGAAAACGTTCACTCACTTTACATTTAAGGTCATTCCTCTGTTTTGCATTGCACTGCTCTTCTGCGCATTTTCACAATTTTTTTATTTGTACTAAAATTTCTGACGAACGGTTCAATTTTGCCTAACAACCCGTGTATTCGCTGACTAGAATCGATTCCATTCATTTGGATGCTTAACCACACTCGCCCCAAGCCCCTCGCAGAATCGGTAATACCGTTTTGATGCTTGTTTTTTCACTGTTTTGCTTAATATCTAAAAACTTAAATCGGGGACCCCCCTTATTCTTTTTTAATTTTGTAACAAAATAACTTTTCCCAACTGGTGCAAAATTTTTTAACAAAATCTATCGGCAGAAAGTACAGAATTTGGGTCATTGAAATCCTTCTCGATGTCAACTTTTAGCTTCATCGCAGTTTTTTGACCAACCGCCAATAACAAACTATTATTGATGATCGTTAGACTTGCATTCTTATCACTTTCTTTAACTCTCAGTCAACTTAGCTACACATTTAAGAACTTTTGTCAACTAATGTCATTAATTAACATGATTTAACAGCGTTTAAATTACCTCATTCGTAGTTGAAAATAGCTAAAGAACGCATTTTTTGACCAAACTGACATTAAAAAAAACATTTTGACACTCTTAACTCCAAAACGAAGTGAGTGACCCCCATTCCATTTGCGGAGTCAACATATATAATGGAACCTGACAAAGTTTGAAAAAAATCTCAGGGCGGATTTTTTCAGGGGAATGACCTTAAAAGAAGTAGCGATTGAAGCGAGATCCGGTGTGCCTGTTTTGAAGGGTTCTTACAAGTATCATGGACGGCACATGTTCGCGTGTCCCACTCTTAATCCTAGGGTCGCGGGTTCGAGCCCAGGACAGACAACCGTGTTGTGTTCTTGAGCTAGACACTTTACCCGACTTCGTCCAGTCGACTCAGCTGTATAAATGAGTCCCAGCTTCTGCTGGAGGCTGACCTGACCAGTGTCCTGTCCGGGGCGAGCCAAGGTATCTCAGAAGCTACACACTGCGGAAACGAGGCTAATGAGCCACTTGGGTCGAGAGAGGATTTAGCTTTAACTTCCCATAGTATCCTCTACTCGGAAGGTACCACAGCAAATAGAACTGCTACAGAACTGGAGAACATGTCTTTGCTAGTGTTTGTTTTAGGCCGAGGGACAACCAAATTAAACGAAGCTGTACCCTCAGTAATGTGTGCGTTATTACATTTATTCTTCATATACAGGAGGCTTCAGGGTTTAAAAGAGTGTTAAAGGGCAGCTGCAGTTCAATCTCGAACACTGGGATCCAATCAATTTTATAAAATCACAAGACCGAGGGAGTGGAGTAGTCGGCCTGGAGAACTCGGGCACAGCGTTTTTTTTGCACGAAATGTTTGAGAACAAGTACACACAGGAATCAGAACAGCGTACAAGCTGACTGTGTTTAGCTAGGTTTCAGTAAAATTACTCAGGTGAATATAGTTTCCACTGCTCTCATTGATTGAGGCTGACGTACTATGCATATGCCAGCTATCACCAGGGAGTTTAAGATTTAAGGACGGCAACATCGACGACGACAGCCTACACAAAACACACTTCTTGCTTTATACCCTTTTCGATCGGAATGGCTATTTGTCCGAGTTACGCTTTGTATATAGAAAAGGATGAAAGTGATTGTTTTAAAGGTAAAAGAAGATTGACATAGTTTTCTGTAGGTCGTTTTCGTAGTCGCAAAAACTTCAAAACTGAGCTTTTTTAAGTCCTCGACATTAATGTGGCACGCACGGTGCACTCCAACGTGCTGCTATTGTATTCACTATTGTTCTCTGCCGTCCTCGTCGGCTTAAACTCCCAACCTATCGCGCGAGGCGGTTATAGCCGCCGTGAGAACAAATTTTTAACATGTTGTTTACCTTTCGGAGAAAGAGATAAACGCTATTCCGAAAAGCACTAAGGTTCAAATAAAACTAGG
>JANVCF010216488.1:0-16975 GCA_025388745.1 Hydrozoanthus gracilis
CCCCTCCATTTAAAGGAGTATATTGTTCTTCAAAGCAAAATATGAACACATGCATTAAAGATAATAAAACGGCTTAACTAAAACTCAAAGGGACCTTTATTAAAGTACAAATTAAAAATATTCAGGAGTGGAAGAACTGCATGAGCTTTTGTGCCTTAAAGGTTATTTACAATAAGTGGCAAGCACACACGTCGGCATATTTCGGACTTTTTGGACTTTCATAGACGCCAGTCAAAATAAAAGGAAAATAAGACATTAATGATTAATGATAACGGAGACGGCAGATAAGATGACACATTTACACGAAATTAAACTGGAGCGAGCCGGACGATAAACATACGGTTTACCAATATGTTCAAAACATCTGGTATAACAAACTTTAACGATGAGGCATATATGTGATACAGTAGTAAATTTCCTTTTTTTACTGCACGTTCTCGTCGCTTTGTTTCCCTAAAAACAGGTATACCTCGGTGTATACTTGGTCTTGAGCCTGATCAGATTTTGCTGTTTTCGTGTCGGCCGAACACAGCTCTCACCGCGAGATGCTTTCGAAAACAAGGAGAAATCTAGACATGCTGCGAAAACAGACATACAGTGTACCAAACGATGAACAACGAATCGGTTTTGATAAAATAAAAACACAAACCTACCGCGATCGTCTACCTTTCAAAAACCATATTTTTTCATTACTATTTGTACGTGAAACGTAGAAACGTACTTCTTATGTGTAATCTTTTAAGGTGTTTACTTGCAGGTAAATAATGATAAGGATTTTTAGATCAAACGTTTTATTTCAAAAGTGGCTGAGGATCAGATATTTGTCATATTTCAATGTAAGTTAATACGAACATAACGGCCACCATCTGCACAAACTCACATTGGTAAGTTTAGTACTTCACTACTATTTCAATAATCTCCAGAAAAGATTTTACCAGTAGGATGGCACTCGTATTGAGAGTGTGAGTGGAACAGTGAGTGGAACACGTGAGCCTTGACTAAGAGTGATTGATGGAAGAAGAATGCGTTTGTGAGAATTTATTCAGTTGACTGAGTTGAATTTAAAGCGACGCGTTGTACCCCTGGCCGCGTCTCCATACCCACCGCCATCCCAAAAACGTAACAAACAGTTACAAAGTAGTTACCCCGGCTCCATTCGAAATAAGCATTTTTTTTCCAATAACAATTTTGTAAGAACAACGACGCTTAGATTGACCAAGATTTACTGAACGAACTGAGGGTCGGGCTCGAGCTCCGACCTCTAACCGAATAACACAGAGTGAAATAACACAGAGTGAATAATAACTGGAAACCGTCTCGAAGAAAATAAATTGATCAAATTTGGTTTCCAATACATGTAAATTTGCGGCAAAATACCTTTTCTTCAATTTAAACACACCGAGAAATAAGAACAAGCTTAAAACAAATTGAGGCTCAAGTCGCTAAGAAATTAGGAACAATGAAATGCGACCAAATTTACTGGTTCGTGTGAGAACAAAAGATATAAACTGAATCTGATCGAGAATTATACAGAACTAGACTTTCTGAACGATCTAGATATCTTTTAAAAACTTTATTCCTTTCTTCTCCTTTCGTTAACGATAAGAACAATCTCACCCCACACATCCCCAAAACGGCCTCCTCCAAAAATTACCAACGGCTTATTAGGCGACGTACGGATATTCTTTTGTTCAGGTGAACAAAACTATCTTGTTTTCATGTAAACTAAAAGTCCTCGGAAAATTACTTCGAAATTTACTCAAAACATGTCGTCACACTTGATTTTAAGCAACCGGAATTATCTTTACCTTTTGAAAGAGAAAAAATATCACAATTAAGATGTTATCAAAGCCAGCTGGATCTAAATTTGTTAGCAATAAAGAATAAAATTAACGCAATATATTAGTTCAATTGGATTTGTCTCGAAAACTGAAGTACTTGGCTCCGTTGAGAATAATCATGTTAAATCCCTAAACATGCAGTGGCCAGCCGTTCTTGGGTTGGTGTAGAAGTATTTTGTTAGAAAAAGCGATAAAAGGAAAAAGTTGATGATATCGGAAAAGCGCATTAAAATTCAATCAAGTTGATTTGGTAAAACGTAAGGTTAGACATTGTTGGTTTAAATAAAAAAAAAAACGTTATTCGCGTAATTTTCAAGTTGCGTTGGCTGATGAAGTTGGATCTGCTAGAGAGCAATTATAAATCATAACATTTGACTTTCATAACTACATTTATTAATTGTTAATTGTTGTACACTGAAATGGAAGATGAAAACTTACATGAAAACTGAAGCAACAAACCAAGTCAAATTATTCATCTGAGACTATAAAAATTACCTGTCAGTTACTATAACGATCGTAAGATCGCAAGGCTTGATAGTTTTTGCGTGTTCTTCAAAAGGAGTAGAGGAACATGTCAAGTGGCTAATTCTAGTTTCTCTTCTAATGCGCTTGTTTCAAGGAACAAATACCTTTCGGTGAGAAAAAGAAAATAAGCGAATCAGTCCAAATTAAGTTTCGTCATTGAATTGATCAATTAACAGATAAGGGCTGCGGACGCGCTTTTGATTTTAAGTCGCAAAGTATCATTTTAAATTATTTAAAATGTATTTTTTTTTTTAGCTTTTGGCTAAACGTAGTTATTTGTTCGTTTACATTCACGAAGCGGGCACAGCTCGAAGTTCAGCCAAAGTCCAGTGTTCATCGGCTTGGTTTGTGACGGAAAGGCGGGGTTAGGAAACCATCGTAATAATGAGCTCTGCCTACTTAATAGCCCACAAATACTTCTGGCAATGCCGTTCAAGGAAAAGCCGGATGAACTGAAATCTGCTCCAGGTTGGCTTAGAAGTATAATACCAGCCGCCGTGCGAACCAAGTAGGTTCGACCGCCAAGAACTGATATTTCGCTTAAGGTAAAAAGCTCAGCGATTGTCACAGACGCAAACATTTTACAAACTGAAATAGTACAACTCATTCAAAAAAACAACTAAACAAACAACAGCAAACGCCCTGAAATCCCGTTTAAAAGAGAAAACGTCGATTTTTCAAAAGAATACAAATTTTAGCGGTTTAATAACAAAACATGCCGCCCCTCACAAATCTACAAATAAAACGGGTTTTTTTTTGCTGTACGAGATAAATTGTCACACAATTCATACTATATAACAAATACAGAAGAATTGTTTCAATATATATCAATATTTGTCATCTTATCATTACACAAGAAACTCAGCTGCCACTCTTGTAGTTTCGCGGAAGAGCAGTTGCTTGAAACAACGGTATAAAATATTTCAATAGGCAACGTTTTCTGTCTGATAACTTTGTCGATATTGAAAGTAGACGGCCAGATATGGAACACTTTCCGTTTATAACAAAACGTGCTTTTTAGAATTTTAGAATCGGAACACACGACTGAACTGCGTCCTCGTGAGAACTTTGGGAAGAATATTTGTAATAATTGGAATTGCAATTAAATTACATTTAATAGTTTTTCGTCAATTGAGTAGCTGCCAAGCCCATAAGTTTGACAAGAAAAGGAAATGATAAACTAAAAAAAGCCTGGTCAGTTGCCGGATAAACAACTTCAAAACGCAAGCCGTTCTGATAGGACAAGAGAGCAGTCTCAGAATTTGATCGTATAAAGTAAGTCTGTATTCAATAATAATGACATTAATGTTGTTTGGGCTATATTACGTCGATAGAACCTTTTTAAAAAAAATACATTGCAGACTTATTTTATGTAACGGCAAGTGCTCTTGATTCTAGTATAAAGGCCCCTGTTGCGGAAAGAACGTTCCGAAAAATCGACAACTAGACAAGACAAATATTTTTAGTCAGGTTACTGGCGTCGTAACTTTAAGGTTTTCACCTCTGAATCAGGATTCGGGCTAAGTTCAAACGAGAAATTAAAAAGAAAAACAAGAACTAAAAAGATTGTACAATTTCTTTGGGGAATGAATATGAATATTCGTATATTTTTGGCCTAGGAATATGAATATTCGCATGATTTTGACCGCGGAATATGAATGTTAGCTTATTTTTGATCTCGAAATATGACTGTTGAGGCCCGCCAGACCAGGGAGTATGAATATTTGAGAATATTTGCCTCTGGAATATGAATGTTTGGAAAATAATCCAAAATAAATATGAACATCGTGGTTTGAAATATTCCGCTTCATCCCCCGATGTGTTTGCTCCGTGACCAGTAGCCTATACCACCTCGCTAGACTTTTGAACTGAGAGTTTGGGCAAACTCGGGCTGCAGCGCGCATCCTACTGACTCCGCTCGGTTCTAACCAGTCAAGACATAATCGGCAGTTGGTACTGACGAGGACGTGGTGTTGGTACCACCGCACTGGTTCGGTCCAAAACATTTCTTTGCGATAATTTTTGTTTTTTAAAAATAAGAACCAGTAAATTAGCCAGAGGCTCATTGTTCTTAATTTTTTGGCGATTTGAGCCTTAAATTGTTCTTAATTTGTTCTTATTTCTATGTATGTTTAAACAGAAGAAAAACGAATCCAAAAGTGTTGCAATGTTTATGACTGTATCGGAAAATGAATTTGGTCAATTTATCCCTGCGAATAAATCGTGGATTCGCCGACATTTTCCCCCGAGACGACTTCCAGTGATTATTGACTGCGAAGCATTTCCTGTTTATTCTTTGATGTTCGTTTAAAGATCGAAATTCAGTAAAGTTGTCAAAAGAATTAGCTATCGAGCTCCGAGCCTCAGCTTGTTCTCAAATTGTTCTTAACTTTTGGCCAATCTAAGCCTCGTTCATATAGTTGTTTTGATAAAAAATATAGCGTCTACTTATATAACTTTTACCCGGCAGTTCTCACGCTACAGCATACCGGTTTTTCATTTCAGGGTTTCTAAAATTTAAATAGCTTCACCGTTTCCGTGCAGAAAAAGTGTTACAAGAAAGGGAGGTAATATCAACTTGAAAGACCTTTATTATGGCCCGGAATTACGGCCCACGGTTTTTATCTCCTTTCCGGGACATGGTTCATTTACTTGCAAAACAGTTAACAAAGCACTCGATCGTTCCCTTTGAAATATGTCAACAAGATGCAAATGACTCGTCTGTGGTCTTGGTTAACATGGCTCAAAGTAGTTTACTTATCATCAGATTGCTAGTTCGATTTCCAGCTTGCGGGAGCAGCAACGATCTGTTTACACATGTCACCACCGCGTGAACTCGAGCAACCAATTAAATACACTCATCATTCTACGTGTGATAAAATGTTGTTAGAGTAACACCATCATAGAGGGCACGGTTTCCACAACTACTATTAGTATGTGACTCACGTACATCTGTATGTACACTGGTCCGAAAGATTTTCCCTTTGTTGCCAGCAATAATTTGAGAAGTTTTAAAAAGCTTATCTCTGGTTGTCTTCATCGTACACCCACCATCCGCCATAAGTAAACCCCGCTGAGACCTTTTTACTTTTAAAATTTTTCTTTCCATTCGCTCCTTTCTGTGCTCCAGGCTAAGTGTTTCCACTAATATACTTCTTTGCATATTTAGACGGAAAATACTCGAATTGGAAATTTCTGTCTGTTGTCCAAATTGTGTTGAACAGGGGCAGAGAAAAAAGGTATTCTGGCTTTCGAATGACTATTGTTTTGAGAGCATCTGATTGGCTAGAATGTATGACTATCTCTGGTATGTGTCAATCACGTTCTCTGAAAATCCTGACCAAGCAAAGCGGCGTCGCGTTGCTCGCTCATGCATGCTGTCGCTTCGTTGGTATCGTTTTATAGGAAGAAGTGAACTGCCTTTATAACGTATAGTAAACACGTTTATCACCTTTGTTAGGAGCCAACTTTCAACTCATTTCAGCAGTGCAAGAACCACTCAACATTTATTAAGGTGAGCAGCAATCGAGTTGGTTCGTTTGACGTAAGTTTTCCTCGATGTTTTGACAAACAGATTTTCTAGTTTCTTGACGGGCCATTTCATCCTTTGAGTTCAAAGGCGAACTGTGTCCAACAAAAACTGTTACTTATATTCGGGGTAATTAAAGGAATATTCGGTTGGATTTTAGACTATAGGTAATGTGCAGTTGTCTGAGAGACAAGAAGTTAAGACTCTCAAAGTAGTAGTTGAAAGGAAATGTTCTGACAGCCAGATTCTTTGATCTCGTGTCAGTTTGACAGAACATTATCTTTTTGCTATAATGCTGAGTCCACTTAGATTTCCAGTTTCCTCAAAGACAATGCCCGTCATAGCAACTCAGTACTACTTGTAGTTTGATTTTCTTAAATCTTAAACTATTTCGGCGGAAGGCTTCAATTATATTTGTCCCAGCACCTGCGGACAAAAGGCTCTGGGAATTTTCGAGTACATTTGCTTGTATGTTTATATTTCGTTCAGAAATTGATATAATGTTGGTAGGTCAGAACGCGACAGTTTTTTAAGAGAACAAGCGAAAAAAGTTAGTATTTTGTTTCTGTTGCCGTTGGCACTGATTTCGAGCGTACAAGCCTGTTAGAAAATATGTCCCCCTTTCGGCCTTGTATATAATTTCGCGCGCAGTACTTCGCTGGATAGCGATAAATACTTAAGCTTACAGGTTGTCTCACTCAAGAAGAAATGTTTTTGTTAACAAGTTGTATGCATTTCTTTCTATTAAACTCGGAGTGGAAAGTTAAAAACAGCGCTCGTATGCGAAACTCTATCGCACTAAATTTCATGTAACTTATTCTAAGCCAGTCATTTTGTTTTCATCGTTCAGCATAAGGCTGTTAAATAGTTTGACACTCTAAATCCTGCCAGCTAGAAATAATATTAGAACAAAACTAGTTTAAGTCTCTTGTTAGCTTATAGTTTTGTGATTTGAGGTCTTCTATCTAACTGCGAATTTGAGGTCTTCTATCTAACTGCGAATTCATGCGTTCCGTTGAGAATGCTTTGAAATAGTCTCATCTTGTTTGGATGATGGAATCAAAGCTGTTGTATATTGTTGATTTCATTGATTATGAACATTGTCTTTACCTCCGGAGTGAGTGCTAGTTTAAATCTATTTTTCTTTATAAAAGACATTATCAAAGGTAGGTTTGTCATATTTCTACTCGTGTTGAGAGAACAGTTTGCATGCCGAGTACATATCTGTTTGTTTTGTCTCACACTCTGTGGTATTTCGAACCAATTATCTTTTTTGACAAATAATTGCAAATTCAACTCAAAATTGTTTGGCATGTTTTTGAAATCTAAAAGCCATGTTTATCAAACATATGAATAATAAAGTGAAGTTTGACTTAAACTTTAAAAAGCTTTAAAAATGCATGGGGATATTTTTTTCATTTGTCAGTGTCATGCGCCATGTTGACTCGGCCATCTTTGCGATAACAGTACGGTTTCAAGTTACAGATAAACGAAGTTTTGAAGCCCCAATAATATTCTTCCAAAAGCAAAGTGTGTTTCTTCTTGTTCACTTCTTTGAGGGCATTAGCAGACATAAAGTTTTTGCAGAGGCGGAGTTTCCAGTTTAGAGATAATTGTATATGTATATAAATATCTTTAAAAGGAGTTATAATAACTTATATGAAGATTACCTTAACCTAAGTTTATATATGATTTTGATATTTTAGCTTTCTCTTAATATGAACTTTGTAGAAAGTTGTCGACCGCCATTTTTTTGTTTGCGCTTAGTTTATTAATTTCGTCAAGATATTCAACAGAAACAGCTGTACGTGACCTTATAAGAACGTAAGATGATTTGCTTTAGTATCGTGACATTTCAAAAGCGTTATTGAGTAAAGACATTGTTACCGCCCAAATCGTTAGCAGTTATAGAACAATGACCGACAGTGGATTTAAAATAACTTGGCACTATAAAGTTGAACTAACAATGTAGACCCAAGGATGTGTTCATACCAGCAACAAAAGTACAGTGAAAACGGAAGAGCGACAATAACGTACTGCCTACAAGGCTACATACAGAAGACAGTATGTCACTTTCCTGCTTTTGGGTTTGTATTCTTTGTGCTAAGCAAACAAACGTTTTCACATCCAATCATCGAGTTATGAAAAACTTCAGTTTTATTTTTTGTATGTATGTTGGGTGGTTAAAGGTCTCCAAAGCCCATTAGTTGTAACTAAATCCCTTCCTTTGTCTTCAAACTTAGCTGAATTTAAAAGCATGCATTTAGATGCAAATTACATCAAATATCATGTACATTTCATTTTGTTTGAGTTTTCTTTGGTTAAGAAAAATGACAAGGACAGTAGAGGTTGCAATATAGTTATTAAATCAGAATAGCTCCCAGATTTTTGTCCAGATTTGTAAAGGCTTGTTTGTGGTAAGGCTGATGGTTCTACAAAGTTTCATGATGAAAACTTATTTTCATCCATTGAATTTCATACTGTTATGTATGTTACTTTCAAGAGCAGAACTGCACCTTTTTGGCTTGCATTGTTTGAAGTATTCCAATATCTCATGAAAATTGATCTTATGTTTCCTGCTGTTCCAGCAAATAGCACTGATTTCAAAGATATTATGGCTACCTCTTTCTCTAAATGAGAACTTATTGATCAGAAACTTCAATGCCTTTGCTGAAGTGGAAACTTCATACTTTTAAATACACTACAAGAATAATCTACTAAGTGGTCTGCAGTAGATCTGTAATACTTAAACTTATTGGCTAACTGATCAACATGTTATTAGAATGAACAATGATGTTTTTGAACCTAGCACTTGGTACTTGCTGTATTTTTATTAACCTTGGCTTGATAAATCTCACTCAGTAAGATTTTTGCTTTGCATGCTGAGTCAGAAAGATTTCTGTTCTTCTTCAACTTCTGGCATTTTGACTCTAAATCATCACTCATGTTCACTGTGATGTCAGGTTCATTGTATTACATGTGAGGTATCTCAAGTCCCTTCTGATTATTGACTTTGATTATTCTTTACTCTATCAAGCTTGAAGTTACCTAGCTTTGTGGGTAAAAACTATATGTAGTTTATAACTTGACTACAAGTTATGTTTGAAACCTAAATGTTATCATCAAGCTAGGATAGATATCCAAGGGATAAATAGATACCTGTATGTGATCCCACGCATGTGCAAGGCATATGGGAATGACATTTCACACTTTATCTCCTCTTGCTTGTTCCTGCGACTATCTGTTTAACTAGTTAGTAAAAAACCACAGAATTACAGGAACTAGAAATATTTGCAACTGTGTTTTAACAGATTTTGGATTGCTGTGTAAACTTAATAGCCATGTTAAAGCCATATTCTACATGTGTGTGCATAGTTTGGATAAATAGTATATGTGTAATCATGACCTTTTGTGCTTTTAAATTATATACAGCTCTGTCTAGCAGGTTTGATTTGTTCAAAGCTATGCACCAAATTTATCTAACTGTTGTGTTGTAACATTTGTTCACAACATACACATTTTTTGCTTGTGTAAAGGAATCAGTTTTTGCATCAGTACTAAAATATGTGTTTTTGTCTGGTATAGATGTACCAATTAGCAGTGTTTTCATTGATTGATTGTTATCAATGACCAATCTACAGGAATGTGTGCTACACTGGGTTAATACTCTAACCACCAGCTGGACTCTTTCAAAAGAGGTTTCTATCAGTTTATGAAGGAGTTTTAACCTGCTGGACTAAGCTGCTGACAGCTGAGTGAGATGAAGACCTTGTTTGCAGTGATAGTGTTACTCATCTACAGAATATCAGCAGAGGAGACTCTTCCAAATGTGATAGCTGCTGTTGGACGGCCATTTATTTACTCACTTCCAAGAAAGAGTGAAGATATTAAACATAAGGTAAAGGCTTTCTAATTTCTTTTTGCATATGTTGGTAATCTCACAAGATTTTTATTGCTTTTGAAAAGTGAGTTTATGCTAGTAAATTGTGGATAATTAAGGGAAAGGTGAAAGCCATTAAGACACCTCAAACCAGATGGAATATGATCTTTGTTTCTACTAATGCCCAGTGCTACCTGAAAGATACATATGAATATTTATATTAATATACATACTATACCATACTTATATGTGAAGGAATTCGCCAAGTTATGTAGTGCATCGTTTCATTATAGTTCACTCTAATAAGAAGTAAGTTGAAACCTGGTAATGTGATTGGGTTTAAAACTTCAACTAGCTCTGGCTAGATGTTCAAATTGTTATTAAGTCTGTTACAGTAAATATAAAAGTTACTGTTCGTCATTGGCTTGGTAAAACATTTTCAACATAGTTTTAACCTTTAGTTATCCTTGCTTTAAACTTATGGTTTACCAGTAGTTATATGTTTAGAGTGAATACACTTTTACAGTCATGTTCATTGGTAATCAACAATGAAGAAGGGTGTTCAATGTTCTAGCAAGGCCAAATCAAAAGGGTACAGCATCCCCCTTTTTGCATATTTTTTTCTGGTGCCTCATTTTTTTTATCTAGCACCCTGTCATTTTCATCCTGCTCCCAGTCAATTTCAGAGCCTCAGCCTTATTATCATTTTAAATTTACTCATTGCTTTTAAAGTTCTTAAGCATTTTGAATGATCCATGGAAATAACGTCTGAGCATTAAAAGTCAGTCAGCAATTTCTTTATGTTGCTTGTTGTCATATGCTTGCTTTATAACTACCCAATCAGAGTGCAGATACCACAAAAAGCTCTTATGTTCTGCATCAGGGTACCCTGTCATTTATTTTACATTGTAGCTTTCTAGAACTCTGGTTGTTGTATACTAAAATGGATGGTAGTCAGGCAATTGTTCATACTTGTGTTTTGATTTGACGTTTGTTATGAAAAGAGAGGCAAAAAAAATAATTTTGAAGTAAAATAAGTTTAAAATTTAACGTAAATTATTTCTTACACTTTTGTTGTGGTACTTAAGGTCTTCTGACTTAAATTAGTATCCTTTCTGCAATATTTTTTTTGCATGTGTAGATAACAGAACAAAAAAGCAATCAAATGCTCACTTGTATAATTATGAGTTATGACAACACCTCATGACAATGTAAAGTATGTTTTCTTTTGGTCTACCCCCAACCAGGTTAAAACTTTACTTCTGTTGATAACAATACCTTACAGTGTATCAATCAGTTTGTAATGCAGTTTCAATATTGTTTTGCATTGTTTCAATATATTAACTGTGTAAAACACAGCAAACATACATAGCATCAGCTTTCAGTAGCATTGTTAAAATTCTAACCTTGTATTAGAGATGAGAGTTCTTCTAGTTTACATATGAAGTGACAAGTGTTAAAGAAATATTCAACAGGTTCCCCATTTTCGTCTCAACTCTGCCAAAGAAGTGACCTCCTTTTTTTAGGATTTATACCCTTTCTTTGATGAAAAAACTAATTATTTACAAATCTGTGCATCCAATATTAGATTTGACAAGCTTTTATTGTGTGTATAGAGATTGAGTGTGTAATGGAAGTGCTAAAGAAAACGACAAAAATTTGATCAAGGTGCATTGATCATGCATGAAGCAAAAGCTGTGAGCTATGGGGTCAGATTTTATATTTATTGCGGAAAAGATCCTCGACAGAGAATCTCACGAATTGAAAAGAGTGGCAGTAAAATAAATGAAATAAAGTAGCTTTGTTGTGAAATCATTTAGACATTTAGATTACAGTAAAATCTGCTTTATTCAAACTGGCACAATGTATTTTTTTCAAAACAAGTTTTTTTTTTAGTTTTTTGCCAAGGCAAGTGCCTCGGTTCATCTCATGGTAGCTACAGTATGGGCCTGTTGACTTTGATAACACTGTTTTAACATGTTTCGCTTTTTTAAAAGGTGACAAAATTATGCCAGAGTTTTTGAACTTTGATTTGAGATTTGTTTCAAAGCAAAAAGTTCTGCTTTACATGCTTGTATATACATTATTGAGACTGAAAACAGGTAAAAAATAATGGAAAGATGAAATGTATGCGTTTTGGATAAGTAACTGAACCTGCTATTATTCTTTGCTTTGTACAGGTGCATGAAGATGGAAAGGAGAGCTTACCGGAGTGGCTGTCATATGATTCTCAAACAAACGTATTGCAAGGAGTACCCACTGTTCGCGATAGACAGTTACATCAGATTGTTGTAGAAGGGAGAACTGCTCAAACTTTTACACTGGAAGTTCAAGATCTTGCATCAGTTAGAGCACATCAAAACGCAACTTTGACTAAAGTCCCAATGTTGGAAAGCCCTTCCTGTCAGAATGGTCGGCCACTTGCTGTAGCAACAATTGTTTTTGATTTAAACATGAAAAAGCTACCAGGGTATAAGAGGGTAGACCTGATGAAAAAAGTCTCATCATTTGCTGATGTGGCTTTGGAAAATCTTCACATGTGCCGTGGTAAGGGCCACAACACAGCCATTGGACTGAAGGATGTGATGATGTTAACTGCTGGCCCAGGAAATGTTAAGGATGCTAACAATCAGGGTGTTGCCCTGTCGTGGCAGATTGGATGTGGAATCGACATTGCAGGTAATTCTGGGTTGTATGTTTGTTTTTACTGACTCAACTAGCAAAGTGTTTACAATTGTTTTGTAAGCAATATTCTGTACTAGTGTAGCATCAAATGGTGCTTTTGCTGTTCAGTTTTTATTGAGGGGTATTGCAAGTGGATTGAAGACAATTTTAAGGACCAGAAATCCAAAGGGTGTCAAAGTAGCTGCACTAAAAACTGTTAGTAGTTTCCAAATGGTAGATCAAATATAATTCTTGGTTTGTCCAACTTAGAATAAAGAAGGTGCTCATTGAGAGCTTCAGTGTAATGTAGCCTGACAAGTTTTGTCGCTGTATCAAGTATGTACTTGCAAAACATTTGACAGCAAACCATTACCTTTCTCTCCCTCTCCTTCTCCCTCTCTTCCTAGGGGTGGAAAAGATTTGACACCTTCATCTTAAGAGAGAATATTTTAAACATTTTTTTTTCCCGTAGGAACTCGAGTTGCTTCGTTGCTGAAGTCCAGTACAGAGACTGAAGCTTTTGATAAAGCTCTAGATGCTCCCATTAGTGGCTGGCATATCACCACGGGCTTTACTAAAAAGCCACGGAAGCGAGTTCGGCGGCAACTTCCAGTTCAACCCACTCCCATACCAGCTAATACTGTAGCACCCATTCGACCATCTTCAGTGTGTGCTAGATGTGTAAATGGTATTCGGGCAACTGCAACACCGACTGCAACCATTGGCGTTCCAACCACACGAGTTGAGGCTACAACTGTTCTTATTAGACCTACTCCGGTGATACCAGCAGTTACTAAAACAGTGGAAACGAAGACAACAATGAGACCAACAACTACAGTTCCAACTCCAACTGAGCCAGAAACTACAACCGAAACGAAAACATCAAGTACAAAGCTGAGCACCAAAACCAGCAGCAAGCCAAGCACAGAGCTGACCATTGTGCCAGTGACAACTGAACCTGTTACTCCTGTAGTTGGAGTTAACACCAAACCAGTGCTAGTTAATCCCATTGACAAAATAACTGTCTTTGCTGGACAAGGTTATCGCCATATTATTAAACATGACATCTTTTATGACAAAGAGGATGGTGACACTAGGAACTTAACGTTGGTACTCCAGACAATTAATGGTGGCACTTTACTATCAACATCATGGATTCTTCTGAATCAATCTAAGCAAGAAATCTATGCACTCCCCATGGAAGATAACATTAAAGAACACGAATTTATGCTGTTTGCTAGAGATTCTGGAAATCTTATATCAGCCAAAGAAGCATTCGTGTTTGTAGTGAAAGCAGATGAAGCCAAATACAACCACCAGTTTATGATCCATCTTCATGTGGACAATGCAACATTCATTGGTGATGTTGGCACTAGGTTGTTACTCCTAGATAAGTTAACTAAATACTTTAATGTTAACTTTACAAACATTAGAGTGGTGTCCTATTTACCTGGAGTGTTTTTTACGTTCCACTTTGATTTCATCCCGTTTGAGTCATGTAGTGATGAAAGATTACTTCACCTTCAAGAAATGTTTGTGACTAAAGATGATAACAGTGATCATGGGGAGATAACTGGAGACTTTCGCAACGCCTTAATGCCAGAGTTTCCACTTATTTCGGGTCGGTACGAGATGCTTGGTGATTGTGCGGCTGTTCTTCCACCAGGTGTAGTACCTATCCGCACACGTGGCCCAGGAGTTTGGTGGACATATGCAATTATACCAGCAATTGTTCTTGCTGTAGTTCTGTTATTCATTGGCATTTGTGTACTAGTGATGTTTAAGTGTAGGCGCAATCAAAGGTTAGCTGCTGGAGATCAAAAAACCTACATCTATAAGAAGAAACCAGTTGTCTTCCGCGAGGAGTTTGAACTCAAAGAGGAATGTCTAAAGATGCCCCTGATTTTACCAAACGAAAAGCCACCACTGCCACCACCTGCATATGCTCGAACTCCCAATGGCTCTGCAGTCACAACACCTCTAATTGGAAGAGAAGAGCGCCGAATGATGAATGGTGGTATGGAAACAAGCTTCAGTAGTTTTGGAGGAGGTGGTATGTCAGGTGGCAGCATGGGTGGAGGCGGTATGGGAGTTGGGGGCATGGCTGGAGGCGGGGGCATGGGAGGAGGTGGAATGGCCGGAGGAGGCATGGCTGTTGGAGGAGTGGCCGGAGGAGGTATGGCAGGTGGAGGAATGGCCGGAGGAGGCATGGCAGGTGGAGGCATGGGAGGAGCTGGCATGGCAGGTGGAGGCGTGGGAGGAGGTGGCATGGCAGGTGGAGGCATGGAAGGAGGTGGCATGGCAGGGGGAGGCGTGGGAGGAGGTGGCTCAGCAGGAGGAGGTGGTATGGTTGGAGGCTCCTCAGGGGGAGGTAGTGGAGGAGGTGGCAATGCTTACCAAGCTTCCTCATTCTCTACCAGTTCTCGCAGGCAAATGTCAAGCTCAAGTTTCACCAGTAGCCACAGTGCTGGTGGCGGCTCCACCAGAAAGGTTGCTTACTCTGGTTACCGTCTGCCACCTGCCTATGTACCTCCGTAGGTAGCAGGGTGACGGTAAAGGGATTCTGTTGTCTTGTTACAGGAGCGCTTTGTTCTTGGACCAGGGAATTCAAACACGAATTGTTTGAATTTTGTTTTCATGTTAGTGAACTTGACTGTTTTGAAAGCCAACAGGTCTGTTAAATTTTTCAAGTGCCATAAACGCTATTTTACTCCGTTCCTAATACGCTACTATGATTTGCTTCCACTAGGGCGAGTTCTATTGTAAAAGGTATAGCTGCGTAAAGAAATTACCAAGACAGAGTATTTTTGCTACTAATAACCAATTATATTTTTATTTTCTTAACCAGGCGAAAAAGTTTACTTCAGATTTGAGAAGTATATAAAATGGCATCGTAAATGAAAATAATTGTTTTATGCACAGTAAGAAAATGAACGTTGTAGTTTTACTTGACCTTTTCGGTTTGTACAATGCATGCCATGTTTTAACTAACTTGACCTAGTTTTTGCCGAAATAAATGTTACAAGGAGCTAAAGGCCTTCGCATTGAAACGTGAATGAGACAGAATTTCAACCGACTGTAGAAAAAGTCTCATTCTTAATTCAAAATGAATAGACAAACTTTGAATTGAGTTTGTAAAGAACAGCATTCAATTGAGCTAAAATGGTGCTAAGAAATGAACACACTTTAAGCATCTTTTTTTGAAGTCACTTGGGCTGGCATGTATTACTGTATGCCAAAATCGTGGAAATCGCTTTAGTTATTTCCAGTCTTCCCTTAAGCTATTTCACACCATCGTGTACACGAAAAATGGGTTAAAAAGTAAGAATTCCTTGCAAATGAAACAAAGCTATGAATTAAGTCCTTTTCAGTTTCTAGCCTTTTCTACCACCGAATAAACTCAATTTTAGCTTTTTTTAAAGTTTTATCATAGCTTAGTCAACACTATCAGAATTTGCGACAATCAACCAATTAGTTTAATTCATTCGAGCTGACAATATTTTTTTGGGCGGATACATTTATATCGAGGCCACTGACTATAAACTGTTATACAATAGACAAAAGCGATAACGGTAGCTGTCTTAGAAAGTGCCAGGAAACTGCTCTGGCTTATCTGAGTTCCAATTCCGGTCGTTACTCAGTGCCAAGTGACTCAGATACTAGCTTTGACCTTGGTTTTAAAGGGCTTTCTTTCGTGGATTGAAATAAGACACTTATATATTGTTGTACTCTGAAATACAACTATGGTTGAAAGAGAAATGCCTTCTATCAGTGCTTCTTGTAATGCTTAAGTCAAATTGTGCACATTTATATAAAGTAACGTAGTTTGAATGATGGCATTTTAGTATAAATATTCTGGGATGTAATCAAGCTCTTACTAGTTAATACGTCACCATATTCAAAGTTTTAAAAGAACCTTCAATCAATGCCTATAAAGCTTTGATTTGTGTTCCAAAAACGTACATTTACTATGCATTACAGTCAAAGTTGAGGAAGCTTGGAACTTATTGGAAAATTCAAAAAGTTTTTCGAAGTTGACAACTCTTTGTTAATTAAAAGTCAAAACAAAACGCAAGGCATTTTGGCTGTCGTGCGAATGTATAGATATTGTTATTGATGACACAGCAGCTTTTTGGTGCAAAATAAAATCGCAAGTTTAGCAACAAAAGCCTCTGATCAAACGTATCGTTTGAGAAAAGCGTGTGAAAATCTTGTGAGTTCATCACAACGTGGGGTTCCGAAATATTGTATCCTTAGTGGGATCAAACCACTTTTTGGGGTAGCAGTAATACTTGCAGAGTTGTAGTGCAACAGGGGAGTTTTAGTTATTTACAGAGATGTAGCGCAACAGGGGATTTCAATTACTTGCAGAGATGTAGTGCAACAAGGGATTTTAGATACTTGGAGAGATGTAGCGCAACAGGGGATTTCAATTACTTGCAGAGATGTAGTGCAACAGGGGATTTTAGATACTTGGAGAGATGTAGCGCAACAGGGGATTTCAATTACTTGCAGAGATGTAGTGCAACAGGGGAT
>JANVCF010216599.1:0-17445 GCA_025388745.1 Hydrozoanthus gracilis
TCCACAAAGAAGGCGTTGGTGCAAGCACTTTATCAATATCTATTTTATTTACCTTGATATTTGCTCCTGAAATTCAGGTTTTTCGAAAAAATTAAAGGTGGTGGGTGGCGGCTTATACCCCCCCCCCCCAAAAAAAAAATAATAAATTGGGTCCCTAGGGTGGACCGTTGTTTTGACCTTTTCCCTTACTGCCCGTGTGGAAGGCCTAACCCCGGAAAATGTTGGTGTTATGGCGATGAGCAGTACGCCCTACTAAGTATCATTTAGAGACTGGATGACATTGTGTGCCATGTATAGCACATCGTTTAGTGAATAAAAACGGTCGTTTCTACAGAAAACTTTTCATGCAATGGCTGCTAATAAAGCCCCAGTTGAACTTTAGAACAATATATTTTTTGTAGGCATCAAAGTAAAAAAATAAAGTGATGCGTTTATATGATGGCGCCCTTTCCATATAATGTTCAAAGGCGTTTAACAATGATTAATTTACCCTCAGCGGACCGGAAACAAACGTAGGTGCAGTTGGCAGCCGGCTTCAAAGCGGTCCATGTATGCTGGTACTCATTTTACCGTCCCCGGAAGGATGGAAAGCTGAGTGGGCTTTAGCGGGAAAGAAGGTCGCCCAAATATTTAACCCTCGACCACCCGGGCAGCAACCGGGGTCAAAATTCAAAGTTTTCTATTTATGTAACATATGCTATTTGACTTTCAAAAAAGTGTTGTATTATTCATAAAAATTCGGTTGGCGTTCAAATATCGTGACAGGAGCGCGTGTGGGCTGCCTGTGGTAAAAAATAAAAGTGACCGCTTGGAAGCCTGGGAACTAGATACTTTAAATTGAGCCCGCGGTATTTGCGGGTTTGTTTTTCTTCGTCACCAAATCGAATACTGTTTCCATCAAAACGTGTCGGTCTGAGACAAAAGGCTGTAAAAAACTTGTTCTCTCGTATTGTCAGGTTGGTTAAACGAAAGTTGGGGGTTCAGTCTACAAATATCAGACTTTTCAAGTTTCTTAAGATGGATTCTCAGGAAGAATGGAGTGAATCTACTCGTAAACAAGTCAAAGATTTACTTGACTCGTTCAACAGAAGAGAAGGTCAACTCAAAACGCTGCAGGAAAGACTCGACTCAGATCGTACTGATTTCGATAAAGAAATGGTTTCACGACGAAAAAAAGCTGAAGCGACATTTGCGGAAGAATTCTTTGAATTTCAAAAGGAAAAGGAGAAACTTGAAATGGAGAAGGAGCACATGAAAAAAGTGTTTGATTTTCAGTCCAATAAGGTCAAACTTGATGTTGGAGGTCATATATTTTCTACCTCGTTAACAACACTGAAGCGAGACCCGAATTCCATGTTGGCAGTAATGTTCTCCGGACGGCATAAGTTAGTGGAAGAGGATGGATCTTTCTTTTTGGATAGAGATGGCACATACTTTCGTCATATTCTAAACTTTCTAAGAGATGGATTTCAACCTGACGCCCTTCCCCAAGACGAAGTAGCGCTGAGACAAATACAAGCTGAAGCGAACTACTACCAGTTAACCGGGTTGGTCGAGGCAGTTGAGAGCATTTTAAATCCACCACCACCTGCGCCAGATGTCACCCAACAAGAAATTAACAGCATGCTGGGAACAGTGATGAGACAAACTGCAGACAGTGGGTACCCCCCTTGTCTAGGTGCAGGCACAGAACCAGGGGGGCCCAGGCATGTTGATTTTGTGTTTCACAACATGACTAAAACAAATCTTGATTTTAATGGCAAGAAGTTGTCAGGATTGTCTTTTGCTCATACTACTTTTGCTCATAATGTATCTTTCATTGGAGCCCAACTTGTGAATGCTTGTTTTTATGGCTGTGAGTTTGTAAGCCATGTAGTTGTGGATTTTTCCCATGCCGACATCTCTGGTGCTGATTTCAGGCAGTGTCGCTGTGTAGAAGGTGGACCACAAGCTTTGGGAACTCAGAATGGCCAATTAAGAGGTGGATTCATGTTTGGGTCTAGCTGCTCGAGTTTTGCACAACTTATTAAATCAGGTCGTGTAAAATTTGATGGTGCTAAACATCTTGGTGTTAAATTTGACCCTAATGTCCTAGAGTTCATACGATTCTGAACAACTCATGAGATGTATCTGCATTACTTGTTAATTTAAGTGGACTGGTTTTACAAAGTGATGGTATTTGGCTTCTAAGTATGAACTCAAGTAAACAGATAATATATCCTGTATTTCCTAAAGGAAATGTACCACAAATTTAATCTTAGACCACCATGGTATTTTGGGTTATGGTTGTAGTGAACTTGGTCTTTTAAGCTCTGTCCATGCAGTGCTCTACACTAGTGCTACTCCAGTAGCCCAGGAATAAGTAAAATTTTATGGTGGCTAGTGAAAATGTATAGTTTTTGTTCATGTTGTTCTGTCTTACTGCATTTGTCTTAACTTTAAAACTCATCAAAAACCTTAAACAAAAAAATTAAGAAAAGCAAAGAATGATTTAAAGCAAATATACATATTTACATATACGATATACTTTATTCTTTAGTGGTAATCGTTTTACTGATTGTGCTATACATTGAAGTATATTGATGTGCTTGAGGGGCTTCGCTGATATGATTATACAAAATAGAGCTACATTTAATAGCACAACAGTTTAGTACATTTAATCTGATTTAAAGTTTGTTACCTTTAAGCGGGAAAAAGCCTAAGTTGAAACCTAAAATTGTCAGTTGGTATCGATTGAAGCAAAGTATTGTTAATTTACAAGAAACTCTAATCAACCAGTATCCTGGTTAAATATTGATCCTGGTATCAGGGAAAGAAATATTATGGTATTTACAAATCAAAGTGGAATATTATAGCCAAAGTAATACCTATGTAACCATGCTTTTGTTTGTTTACGGGTAGATAGTTTTTCCTTTATCTTTGGTTTATTTTGCAAAAAAAAGTTTTCATCTGTTTTAGCTTTCATTCTTATTTTATTTTATCTTAATTCTGTCGTTTGTTCATGATCATTTAGACTCATATTTTTCATTTAAAGTATCTTGCGTTATACCTGAACAAAGAGATAGTTTGAGTAATGTTGCAATTGTTTAAAAAAGTTTTGTTAAACCAAAGGTTGTGTTAAACCATTTTAGCCATCAAATAAATGTTAAGCAGATGAAATAAGTTGTCAGGTTAATAAGAGAATTGCCCAATACCTTAGATATATGGGTCAGTGATGCAGCGGTGAGCAGGTAGCCGGCGTGTTTGACTCATAGTCCTGGGTTTGCAAATTTAAGCCCTGGTCAGACCACTGTGTTGTGTCCTTATGCAAGACAATTTACCTGACTTTGTTCCATTCGACTCGGCCGTACATGTACAAATGAGTAACCAGTTCTAGTGAGAGCTGCTAGCAAGTTATCTAATTAGGGTTCTGACCAGGGGGAGTCAAAGACTGTCATCCATTTAACACTACAGAAACTGGAGATAAGCAATGGACCACTTCAGTTCGAGAAAGGATTTAGATATATGGGGTGCAATGAAGCCTATTAAGAATAAATATTGGCTATGTTGGTCGATTTGTAAAACTAGTATATCTGATAAGGTTTGAAAAAATGATAAAATTTTGTTTCTAAACATATATGCACAATGAACTGATAACTCCATTTATACGAATGACTGGCCGTAAGATCTACTAAGACCCAGACCCTTTTGTGGAGGATTTGCGGCGCCAAAATAGGTCGCGTGTAAAGTCGGTCGAAAAGTATACTGCCTGAGCTATGATTGGAGGAAACCTTACTACTCGCTTTACATCCCAAGTTCGTTTTTCTAAACCATATATCGAAAGATAAAGGGACGAAACTAAATGATTCTTCATAGTTATGAAATGAAAGAGTTGTCGTGAATTTCTGCCTTGCTGATCAAAACATTAAATCATCCGTTCAACTTTTCATTTCTAATACTTTTTTGTTGTCAAATAATTATGACCTTTCCTCCGGTTGTATTGCTTTTCTTTAAACCTTGGCTATTTGCAAACCAATTTTTAATCGCTTATTGTTGTGAGGAGCGGACAAAGGGACCAAAATAGAGGATGTTCCAGTCTTGAGAGCATGGCTCAGAGGTCAGATAATTATGTCTGAAGGCAAAATAACGTAATTTCTAGCCAATGGGAACCGTTCATTTTGTTTGTTTTGTAACTATGAAAACCCATTTATCAAAGTGGCTATACGATAAATATGGAAGATGATCTAAAAAGCAAAATCAATAGATTTACCCTGCCAACATATTTCGGATTTTCTCTCATGTTACTCGTCTTAAAACGTATTAGTTCCTACAGTTTCGATAGGATTTGAAAAATTCTGCTAAGAAACAAAATAAATTCGGTAGTGTGCAAAATTTAGGGGAGTAGTTTAGTGTGGTGGAATATTAATCCTGCGCTGGTGTTTTGAGTAAACATTATTAGTAAGCTTACTAGGCCGCATGACGTCATGGTTTTTGCCCGCCCATTCTTCCATGAAGAAATTCAACCAACAGCTTTGTAGCTGGTGAAAAGAATTTTGAAAACTATCCCCCCAAACAGCAGGTATACTCTTGTTTTTACTGCGTGATCAATGCGTTTTATTTCTCGTTTGTTGATGAGTGAGTTATCGATGCAAATGGTTTTGACTTGACTTAAACAAATCGTCTCTTTTCTGTTCCTAGGGGTAGTGTTGTGGTTTGAAAAGCGAACCGGCATGGCAAACCTAGGGCTCGCGTCGGTGGTACTTTTGTCCCTGGTTCTTGTGCTGTGTGACCAAGCTAAAGCTGACAATGTCGATCTAGGTAAGGTTCTCTCGTTTTTTTTTCAAGAATTGCTTCAATTCGTACTCATAAACCGTTCGCTCTCCATGACATAACAACTACCAGATGATTTGCTTTATGGTCAATGAACTCGAACAACGGGTTCAAATGACACAAACCGTTCATCCTATGACCTCCATATGTTGGCTTTGTATAATTTCTGATTTTGTTCAAACGTGCTATCTCTATCAGTTAGTGAAGCATTAACTTAACAGTTTTCTTTCTTTTCACCGAAAAAGCATAGAATTATTTTCTGGATTATTTATAAAACATGTTTTTAAACACCCTGTACATTTTAGCATTTATCCTTTCAAGAAACACTGAATTTCAAACGGATCAGGTTTTGTAATATGAAGAATAGTACACGGAATTTTGCGTCTAGATTGCCTTTACTGACAAATCTTGTGAAAATTTTCAATAAAAAAGCGAGGCAGTTTATTGCTGTATCATATAATCAAATGGCGTTACTTTGTTTTAAAAAATATATGAGAACTGAAATAGAAACGAACAGGTACTTCCTTCAATAACTGTGATCTTAGCGACCCTTTTCAATGGGTCACATGCAGTTCAGTTAAAAAACTCTCAAAGTAAAAATTTTGCGCAGACAACTATCCATTGTTTACGGAATCTACAAATATTTTTCTTATGTAAAGCTAGAACTCGTGAATGCAATTTTAAGATGTACTGTCGTACTCTCTATCTTCAAATACTAATAATACAACAAACAACTTTAGCAAACTCTACTTTCTTAAGAAAAAAGGACCAAAGTTGTTTAGGCTAAAAAACTTTTGTATTTCAATTTTTTTGTATCAATACTCTAACCTTTTAAATGTGGGTAAAAAATTTTAAATTCTCTAAAATAAATGTAAATTTTGTTCCGCAAAGAACAGAGTCCCATAAAGCAATATAATGTTAGTTGTGGGCTTGGTGTGTGTCTGCACTAATTAATCTCGCACAGTTTGTCATGTTGACAATTTATAACGGACAATTACAATTTCCACTGCCCCCCCCCCCCCAATAACATTTGCTTCCGCCGACCTAGTAGAAATTAGCAAAGACAACACACGCGACGGCAACGAGACGTCTGCCTTAGCGCGAGGTCCTGAGACGTTACGATTTACACGTCGCGTGTGTTTAAGGACGGAATTTTGATGTTTTCGCCGGTACATAATTTTTTATTGCAATGTCTCAGGACTTCGAGCTTATCCGCGCGCAAGTAACTGAGAAGTCTCGTCGTCGCGTTGTCCTTCGGTAAATCTACTGATAAAATAAAGACGTGCAGGAAACGGGGCGAGCAAAAAAACTGCGGGACCTAACCGCTGTGACCTTTTTAAAAACATCTTTCTCTCTGTTCTTGGATGCTTCGGAATGCTCTTGCTTGTACTGATTCTAGAAAAAAGTGCCAGAGTTCGTATTTACAAAAACATCCTGCCACTTATTGATACTAAGATAAAGTCTCTAATGGGTATCTTGCTGTCTTGGTCTGTACATGTAAGTCGGCTATTGCAAATAACACTAAAGACGCAAACGCAAGATAAGAAAAAATTCCTTTTGTGTTTTCTCTTGCTTCACAAATTTCCAAGTGTTAATGTTCTTTCGCTTGCGTTTGTGTTTCTAGTGTGAACATACAAATCATCAAGAAGTTGGTGGAGTAGCCAGCTTTAAGGCCTACAGATTGTATCAGTCAGTACTGACTGAACACATGCAAGTAAAGATTTGTTAAAAGAAAGAAAATCTTAAATTTTTCCTTCTTTTGCTTCTATTTTTATCAATTGTCTGTATTTATTTTTTCTCTTTTAATGCGTTTTTAGCAAAGCTTAGCCCCGTCAAAGCTAATGCATCCAGCTCGGTCCCAGGGAAAAAAGACGAAAAATCAAAAGATGATAAAAACATCGACGGTGAAAAAGACAAAAATATTGACAACGATAAAGACAAAAATATTGACGATGATAAAGACAAGAGTATTGACGATGATAAAGACAAGAATATTGACGATGATAAAGACAAAAATATTGACGAAGATAAAGATATTGACAGTGATAAAGACGAGAAAAAAGATGATTTTAAAAAAGAGAATCAAACAGATAAGGAAACAAAAAAAGATGACAAACTCAAAGCAGAAAATGAGACAAAAAAAGAAGATAAACCAGCAAAGGCCGAGAAGACACCAAACAAGATAAAACAAAATGACGCACTAAAAAAAGAAAATAAAACGAAAGACAAAAAGGACGATGGCAAGAAGTTGATTGGCACAGATAAGAAAAAAGATAAAAAGAAACTCGACGTATCTGTTTCAAAAAACAAGAAAATAGGTAAGTTTGTCAAAATTGAAGAGAAAAATTTTCAAGACAAATAAAGTGTATATATCGGAATCAAAAAACTTTGTCTGCTAGAAAGTATTTTGAAAAAGAAGAAAAAATGTCGTTTATTTCATTAAAATAATTCTTTTGGTTGCTGAGGTATTAAAGTTTTTCAAGTACTCAAAACAAGTGTTACAAAACAACAATTACTTATTGAAATCTCAGATCAATAATCCTGAAACTTTGGATTCCCGACTTTAACGTCGCAACAATGGTAATTTGCATATTTGAAAACCTTAGCCAAAAGTGTAAACGACAATTTTTCTAATTTTCAAAATACTTTCTAACGGGCAAAGTTCTTTGATTCCGATGTATATACTTTAAAAAAGCGTAAGAATCGCCATATTCTGTATTATAAATTCTAAAATTATTGTAAAATAAATTAAATTATTATAATATTCTTTGCCATGATAATGATGACATTAATAGTAATAATAAAAATAATGGTAATAATAACAATGATAATAATAATAATGGCAGCTATTCATTTACTGTTACTATTTTATCATTAGTTTTTTTTTCTTTCTCGAACAGAGCGGAAAACGCAGATGTTTTTAGAACTACTGACATTCTATACACAGAAGAAATGGATTTCCTTAACCTTTTTTTTATAGAAAACGTTGTAGAGAAATTGATGGAGGAGATGAAGAAAGAGGACGAAGAGCAGGCAAAGCACTTTTACAAAAGCAAAAAGAAGGTTAAACAGAACACGAAGCCAGCAAAAACAGCTCCAGCGCCCGCTGCAAAGTAAAGCATATTTTAAATCCGTTTTCAGAAGAAATTTCTGGGCTTTTGAGCTGCATGGGACACTAGTCTTTAATTCAACTGGCCGGGGTCGAACTTAAGAGATTTTTCTGTGCCAACTTTGACTTTACTGCAAGCCAAATGCTTTTGTAGGTTCAATTGTTTTTGCATGGCCTGCTTTATTAATTTTAACGAAACAGCAAATTATAACAATCAAAAATTCAACTTTATTCGTGTTTCTGTTAGTTCAATGGTAAATTAGATTGAATATAGAGATGCTTCGGTATTGATTGATAGTAATTTTCTGTTTTTCACAGGCCAAAATCGAAACCACAGCAGAAACAGCCAAGCCACCAACAACAGCAGCAATATGGCGGATACGGTCAACAATACGGACAGCAGTCTGTCTACGGTCAGCAACCAGCCTACGGTCAGCAGTCTCCCTACGGTCAGCAGCCATCTTATGGGCAGCAAGCAGCTTATGGAGTGCCTGGTTACCCTGCCCCTCTCGCACCTAAGACGTTATCGGCAGCCTACCCTTATTCAGGGGGAGGGTGTGCGGCAAGGTGTCAACAAAAATGCACTCCTATTTGTATGCAACATAGGTGCTGCATATCAGCAGGTCCGCCTGCTCCCCCACCACCACCGCCAGTGGCATACCCGATGCCAGCAGCTTATCCCATGCCTTCGCCATACTCTGCAATGTCTGCATGCCAGCCATCTTGTGCACCCGCATGTTGCAGCCCGGCACCAGCACCAAAGCCCCCTCCGCCACCTCCCCCACAGAAACCAAAACCAACCAAGAAAGTCGCTCAGAAAGCTTGTAACCCGAGCTGTGCCCCCACTTGTTGCTCGGCCGGGGCTTTTCCAGCAGCATACCCTGCCCCGTACCCTCAACCACCGGCATACGGCGTGGCAGCTCCTGCCCCTCCCCCGCAATGCGCCCCAATCTGCGTGAAATACTGTCTCGTCCTCTGCCCACAGAGCTGCTGTTCAGGCAGTCAAACTCCTGTGCCTGCGCCAGCACCAGTCCCAATCCCGCCACCTGCGCCCGTTGCCGCCCCAGTTCCTAACTGCGCCCCAAGTTGTGCCCAGAGTTGCGGCATCCAGTGCCCACAAGCTTGCTGCACTGGCTACTCACAATCCTACCTCTACCCTACCGCAGGCGCCCCAACCAGACCTACCAAAGGAAGCGTCGCCACTCCCGCTCCAACGAAAGCACCCGCAAAGAAGAAAAAACCAAACGCTGATTTTGCATTTGGCGATTCCGTACCAACCCCAGTTGCAACAGCCGCAGATGAGTTTCAGTTTAACGACGAACTTAACGGTGTTAGACGTGCGGGCTGCCCAAAAGTTTGCTTTAAGTCCTGTGCAAGTGTGTGTCCCAGGCGGTGCTGTGGACCTCACCCTCCCACCCACGGGCCAATCTATTTCAAAAGGCCTCACATTACCAGCTTGTACAAGAACAAATGTCCTGGAATTTGTGCTGATGTGTGCGCACTCGAGTGTCCCCACAGGTGCTGTGGCCCTGGCTCATACAAAAGGGCCCAGATTGCGCGACTGAATATGTACCGAAACTACGCAGCGAGGCCCCGTGTTGCAATCAAAAAGAGGGCTCGTCTACCATACAACCCTATGTTGGTCCGCATGGCTTACAACCCGAGAATGGTAAACCCAAGGTTCAATCCACGAAGTCGGATAGCTGCCAGCTATGCTCGTAACGCCAATAGACGTGTTAAAGATGATACCCCAAGCTATAGTTATATCAGAAGGTTTGGATACCCGAAGAAGAAAAAACGAGACGTGAAGCACAACTAAAAACTTTTATGAAAAGTCCTGATGAACAAAATTTTCTTTCATCACCGTAAACCTCTAACAAGCCTCTCGTCGATCTAGAGTTTAAAGTTTTAAACAAGCCCCCTCTCTGATAAAGTTCAAATTTTAAATAAGCCTTCTCTACTAAGCGCAAGCATCCCCCCTCCCCCAAATTCTAACATAAAGTGAAGGGGCTAAACATCAGGCGTGTTGTGTCATGAAAGTATTTATCAACAGTTGTATGTTATAGTCTTTAAATAGTCATGGAGTTTTGGAAAAGAGCTACAGAGGAGACTTTACTAGCTGCTATTAAATCTATTTGGTGTCCAGACTTCATGTTTCTGTCTTTGGCAATTTGTAGTTCTAAAACAAGTCCTCCCTCTCCTCTCTAACGACCCCCCCCCCCTCTCCGCGGATTTGTTCGAGCGTTTACGGCAATCTTAAAATTGCCACAGCTCCAATGTAAAGACTTCGCAATGTTACAGCAGTAGCTCAGCGATATAGTTATCAAGAATTTCTATTTCTAGTATCTTATCACTGGATACAACGTTAGACATATAACAAGCCCTAAGAAGCTAGCGAACCCATGGCGACTGTGTAATTCGTGGTATCTGTAGGTAGAAGCTCGCGATGCCATGGTTGTTTTTGAGAGCATTGTAAATACTTTTGTTAAAACAGAAGACTTTCTTTAAGAGACAAACTCTTGTTTGAATTGCTTGAATTGTTTATACTATTTTATCATGACTCGGAAATCAAACATAGTGCATTACTTTACTACAAAGCATCGTACCAAAATTTGAGATACGTCGAGCTTTAAGAAAATTGTCATTTAGAAAATGACGTGGTCAAGTTTAGATAAATGTAAATAATGTTATTAAATACAAAATGACAAAAGCAGAAATAGCTGATAAAACTGAATGTATCTTCAAAATAAACGTTTCTATAACCAACCATTCGAGTGCTCGACTCATTGTAAATACAAATACAAACTGGCCTTACAGTGTTATCTGAGTTAATATAAGACCACGTTTAAACGCACATCTTAATTGTGTCTCAGTGAAGGTCCTATCGTTAACTCAAGGCCGGCGTCGCCATCCTCCCCGCCCCCATCCCCCGACTCTCAGAATAAGTACAACTTTGTTTTTGTTTACATTCGACAAGATTTTTCTCGTTATAAAAATTGATCCATTAAATACTTTTAAAATACCCCGGGAATTGGCATTTCATTATCTGTGAGAAAAATTTGCCAAAAATTCTTCCCCGGACCCAGGTGGAAGCTCGCTAATCCGATCCTGTCAACCTCCTTCTCTTCCTCCCCCCCCCCCCCCAAGTAACTATGAGTTTCCTCCGGCCCTGTATCTGTAAAGATAATCCCGATAAGGAGGGCACCTCGTTTAGACGTACAGTTTGTATGGCTCCCAGTGAAGCTCCTTTCGTTTTATTATCTATTACGATAATTTATTTTTTTATCTTCAAGTTTTATTATACACTTGTATCTTTTCCAAGCCTGAAGCACGAGGCTCAACGAGTCGCCCCTTGTCCCTAGTTTGGAGGGTATCCTCTGTTACCCTCGGGCCGTAGCTGGTACTCATTTCACACCTGGTTCGACTAAGGAAACCTTTTTATTTTCAGAACTATCGAGATAAATTTTACAACTTTAACTTACACGGACTTAATTCAAACTACTGCAATTTTCTCCTTCGAACGGCTAATACTCAGAATGTGAGCAGACTCAGAACTCTTTCAGCCTTTATACGTCAACTGATGTATGATTAGTTTCTCCCAACCTAGAGCCACACTTTTTGTAAAACTAAATGAGGAGAATTTGGCTTTTCATCAGTTTTCTTTTTTTGATCATTCCCCATTTTCTTATTATCAATTTTCTTACTTTTAATAAGTTATGTAAGGAGAAGGTAATTATTAATAAACTGATCAGGGCTGAAAGGGTTAAAATTTTCGACGATTTAAAACTATGAACTATCAAGTTGAAATTAGGACTCAGTTTACTGCTAATTTAAACGTTCTAAAAAAAGGCAACGAGAGACTGAGCCGCAAGGTGTTATTTTAACGAGACTACACTTCATTGTTCAGCAAGCATGAGGATAGAACTGCTTGTACAATTCTCTCTCTACACCATGAAATTTGTGTTTATCAAGAGTTCTATGACTTGCCCAAGAGTGAACTTTCTAACTGCTCAAAGACACAAAATTTGTTAAAAGATAAAAGCATCTATCAACGGCAACAACTTCTAATACCGAAATACTCCCTGAAATGAACAGTATTAAAAAACCCAACACTATAACTGCTTCTTCATTTCCCACAAAACTACTACAACTTTGAAAAAAATTGGAGAACATACGTACTTGCTATTGGCGCTTTTAAGATTGCACATCGCGCAATACTATTGGTCAGAAACAGTCACGTGATGACCACTCACAAAGTCAGATTACAGCGTGTATATATATAATCACAATTCGGAAGCCGTGTCTACTGTCTTGTTTTGGAGTTTGAACTCAGAAACTTTAAGAACAAAATCTGTCGTTTTAAGTCAGGTCCGTTTTGCAACCTTATCGTTTGTTTTGAAAGCAGTTTTGGGACATTTCATTAGCTTTGCAAACACTTTCTCGGTCGCAATTCTTGTTTCATAGTTGAAAAATTGATATTGAATCTATAGTATTCATTTGATTGAAATCTTCTATATACTTCATAATCATAATATAAAGAAGTAAAACAGTTCATTATGAGCGATCTCTTCTAAATTTTTGTACTCTCTTCTTCTAGAAGTGGCTTCCCTCTGTAAAACAGCCTGATACAGGACTAAGCATCTGTCTTCCCCTATCTTTCGGTGAGAATAAAGGCGACTAACGAACCCCTTTGTACCACTTAAACCGCTGTTGCACGTTGAAAATTTTAGCTAAAACTTGTTTACAACAACGTAACGATGCGAAACCAGTTCAAGCAGGCGCCTGGTAACATAGTCGGTTTCATAAACTTTTTTGATTTTCAAGTGTGAGACAGTTTCTCGAAAATAAAGAATGCTAACTACTTCTGCACAGTCACAACGATCAAAGTTGCAAAAAAAAACAAGAGTTTTACTGTGTAACATTACTTTGTGAAACTTTTCACCACGCCACACAGCGCAAGCCAACTATATCAACGTTCCTGAACAAGTTTCCACCTTTGATGAACTGCACGGTAGTCACGCCTGGTGAAACTTGGTGCACATAAGTTTAAACTAAAAGTTTCAACGTTTCACAGCGGCTTAGCTTTTGACTGAACACAATCTACGTCCAACATCCCTTACAACTAAGATAAGTTCTGAATGTTGTCGAGAACCGTCCAACGAAAACTGGTTCGGGTCTAATCTCCTCTTGCAGCAGACACAAGTTGTAGAATGTATAGGAACATGTTTACAATGTCGAGGTACAGGTTCAGCGCTGCAAAGATGTATTCCTCTGGCGAAATGGCGTATTGTTTGCCGCCACCAATCATTATCTGTGTGTCATACACCAAGTACTGCAAAAGACAGGAGAGGTGTGTTAGTCAAACTTTTACTTAATTCTAAGTAGCGATCCGGGTAAAAGCTAAAGGCAGGTAAACGGCCGTGGAATGTAGAAAGATGCTGATTGGCTTATTGTGATAAAAACCATTAATCTGATTGGCTAAATTTTAGAAATGGACTATACTCGTGGATGGAAGCGGAATCTTTTCTGTATGATAATTCGTGATTCCCAGATATTTTTCGACTAATGATTTATGACTCATTTATAGAATTTCTTCATGATTCATGTGACGAAACTTCAAGATTCATGATTTATTCATTTTTGTCCATGACTCGCGATTCACAGCCTGCGAGATGTGATTTATGATTCCTTCACTTTTTTTAGCCGTGATTCATGATCCCAGATCCAAGATTCCTCTTCAACCACCAATTGTACCTTCGCAAGTACGCTAATATGCAATGTACTTTCTTTCAGTTCACTCATTTTCAAGCCTTTCTTATTGAAGAATTTGTGCTTTTAAATTTAAGAAAAATCAACGTCGGCCGGAAACCACGGGCTGTAGGATACACTGGTTACGAGTTTAATATAGAGGCGAAAGATCAAACCTGGAATTCCGTTGCTTGAGTATTTCTCTTTGTCCGAGCACCGCCACCGATCTTGATCGTTGCAACCGACATTTTCGCTTCTGTGGCGGCTTATACGGCATGGGGCCAACTTCAAGAATATTTTGAAATGAAAATGGCGGTTGCAACGGTCAAAATCGCGGTGGTTCTCGAACAAAGAGAAAAACTCAAGCAACATTTCAAGGTTTGGTCTTTTGCCTCTATATTAAACTCGTAACCAATGTATCCTACAGCCTGTGCGGAAACATTGAAATTCAAAAGGTTTTCTTACCTTTTGTTTCGGTTCTATGATTGGCCAAATTATTATAACACAAAAAACATTGCTTTTAAACAGAGTTTCTGACTGCTTTTAACTTCAAAATTATGTTGTACACAGGTTGATGTATTCTCAGTAGGGAAAAATTCTGCCGTGGGAAAAGCGAAAAGTCACAGAACTGTCTAGTTCTTACAAGGACCATCAAGGGTTCATTAACGCCTTGGTTTTCTGTTTTTGGACGAGAGACATACTCTATTTTGTCTCTCGTTCAAAAAATGAAGACGTTAATTAAACCATTGGGACCATTCATTAACGCCGTAACAAAGTTCTTTAACCGAGACCATGTTTCTGTTCTATCTAGGAATTAAAATTTTTGCCAAGTAAATGTCAGTAACACTTGGTGAACACCATATAATTATATATGTATCCAAATCCCTTTGGGTAGTACTGAACACGATATTAAAATGAACATAGGGCAAGAAACGAAACATACATTAAATTAGAAAACCTAACAAGAATTGACAACAAGACACAAATAGACTCGAAATCAAAGAAACACGCGGTGTTTTTAGGCAAACTATAACAAGTCAATTGTACTTACCAGGCCAAATATTAGAGCTCCCAACGAGGCGTAGACAAGTTGAAGGACCTAAAACATATTTACAGGTAATTGAATCAAGGTCAATTTGCTGAATTTTAACATGAAAAAAAAATCCATGTACAACTGACTGTATAACAATAGTTTATTGCGACTGTTCGGCACAACAAACTTCACAGTAAACACAAAATGTAAGTAACTTATTACCTTCAATAACAAGTACATTTACAGTAACCTCAAAAAATTATTGAAACAAACACAGTGTTTGGCCTCACCCGACTGTAGAAGAAGATTGTCAGGAAACCAAAGCAGATAAGAACAATGAGCGCCACAAACAGGAAGCCGCCCATCATGGTGAAGTCATACTGCAAAGATTAAACATTGCACTCAATCAAACAGTTTTCAACAAAAAAACTAACACATATAACAATACCACCAATTATCGTTATTATTAATACAATTATTATCTTTTTACAATATAAAATAAATCACTTACCGGAAATAAAAATTTGCAGTATTCACGACGTTGCGGCTGTAGTCTACGGCCTGTCACGTGACCAAGTTAGGTCACGTGGCAATCACTAACCTAATGAACGGCCGCAACGTCGTAAATGTTGCAAATTTTTATTTCCAGTAAGTGATTTATTTTATATTGTAAACTTTATACAACTGGATGGATAAACATTTCCATTATTATTATTATTGTTATTATTATTGTTAATATTATTGTTGGTAATATTCTTATTATTATTATCATTATTATTATTATTATTATTTTCAGTCTTTTGATATCTATCTTGTTCTTCTTTGTTATGCGTCAGTTACTTCCCGCAGCTTAGAAACACAACTTTTAACGCAGCCGTTCCGAGGATAGCTGACAACTGTGCACTTCCAGCAATGTCAGGCATGTCTAACTTCCCATGCCAGGTCATTGTGTTCCTTGAGATTATTCCAGGTGACCCAAGAACGACTGGTATTATTGACACTTTCGATGCTCTATGGATTCTCTAATTGTTGCTCTATGCCATTAGTGCCCATTCCATTCCTGTGTATCTTTATGTACTGGAGTAATATCCGGTGGTCAGCTTTTTGTCTGTGTAAACAGTCATGTCAAAGGTAATTCGAACGTCTCTACTTTCTGTAACTACCAATGGCTGATTGCAATACCACTTGTGGGAACATTCTATACCGTATCTTCTGAAGCCACCTTGTCATGGCGGTTCCTGTACTCTCTCTGGGCAAGCTTCTTGCATCCAATGAATCTAATAATGTTTCTTACAGTTTGAGTAGAGTCTTCACACAATCTACACAGCGGTAGCTAGGATAAAATCTTCTATCTCCTTCAAAAAACCGTTCTTATGCCATCTTCAGGATTCGTTTCCAGCAGCATTTGCTTTTGTTGCACAAACTTTCCATGTAGGTCTTTCTCCATCTAGTTCTTGGTTTTCTCCTCCTGTCTCCTCTTCTAGTAGTCCTTGAGATTCTCTTCTTCGTTCAGCACCTTCTACAAAAGCAGCTTGAAGTGTCCACTCTTTGGTCTCTCTGTGATAGCCATGGAGGGGCCTAATCTTCTTCTTTACACGCTCCTCAATGCTGCTGATCAGCCCTCTTCCTTCTCCCTTCCTTCAGTCTCGTAACAATACATCTGGTGTGCGTACATCCATCCATTGCCAAAGTTTCCTAGTTTTCTATCCAAGCTGACCAACTCTTCCACTGTCCAACCCACAATACCTGCACTGTAACGTATTACACTCGGGACCTATGCGCTGATGCCATTTATCATAATTCTTCCATTCAATTTGGATCCACATCTAGTTTCTTTAATCTCCTCACGTACTCTGATGTTATCTTGTCTTTCATCTTGGTGTGAAGAGTCTCGTCCAACTGCTGGATGCCAAGGTATTTATAACCTTCCTTTTTAACTCTGGTAAACCTAATCCACTGCTTTCAACCTTTCTTTCTCTTCTCGCTTCTAGGACCGACACGTGTCTAGCCTAAACGACATCCTGATGTCTTGCATGAAATTCCTCACTGCTTCTCCGAGTGAGTCCAGTTGATCTTTGCTGGCTCCATACAGTTTCAGATCGTCCATGAATAGTAGATGGTTGACTGGCTTCACGTTTTTAGCGAATCTGTAACCTGCTCTCATCTTTCGTAGCACTAGCTTCAGTGGCAGTATGATTAGAATAAACAGCAATGGTGAAAAAGAGTCTCCTTGGAAATTTCCTCTCCTGGTGTTCACTTGCCCGAGATCTGTTCCTCCAGATGTCAATACTGTCTTCCAGTTCATCATGCTGTTACTGATTACGGTAATCTCGTTCTCGGCTCCCCAAACCATCTCCAAGCATTTTAATACCCATGTACGTGGTACCATGTCATATGCATTCATGTAGTCTTTCCAAGCCATTGACAAACTTGTCAACCTTCTCTAAAGGATTGCCCTGTCTACAAGCAACTGATCTTTTATTCCCCGTGAACCTTTCCTGAAAGTTTCTACTCATCTGCTAGTAGTCCATTCCTCTCCAAGCGCTGGTACTGCTTATTTCCCATCATTCCAGTCAGTAGCTTCAAGATTATGGGTAGGCAGCCAATAGGATGGTAGTTGTTAGCCTGAATACCCTTTATTGGGTCTTTCCTAATGAGCACTGTCTTTTTATTGCAGGGGTTTCAATAAGATTTGAAGAAGGCAGCAGACCATATTATTAGTAGGCGGCTGTACCCCTGGGGGAGG
>JANVCF010216710.1:0-11157 GCA_025388745.1 Hydrozoanthus gracilis
GATCGTTATTTATATCTGATGCAACGTTCTGCACATCGTGTAGCCACTACATTCATCATTTCTTTCGAAACTATCTACCTCAAGTTCGCTAGCTGTGTTGTGACAAGCTGAGATCTTTAAACCCTACAACACTGAGCTGACTAACTCGGTAAAACCCTATTAGCTTTTAAATCGTCGTAAAGTTTACAGTCTGTGGTCACTAGTGTACAGATGCTTTTGAAACTTCACGTCGTCAATGTTCCTATCATATTTCAAAGGTTTTGCATTAAAACTCACTACCTGTGACATTCGGGCAACGTGTAATGGTGATACTCTTCAACCGGCAGCCTGACATTGCCAATTTGTTCAGTAAAGCATCGTTAATCTGCTCATTATGATAAAACGAGATCTTTTGTAACTGCGGTGAGATCAAATTGTAGGTGATAGCAGGCAGCCTTGCTGCTGTGAACCCGTCGTGGTCGCATAGCCATTCTAGCAGCAACTCCTTGTCAAATCGCGTAATACGCTTGTCGACTCTGCTCAGCCGTTCTAAATTTCTGGCGACACAAAAAAGACACAAATTCACCAACGTTTTCATGGTTAAACACGACGAATTTCTGTTGTTGACATTTTCTCACTGCGGCTCGAGGGAACATCCGTCAGAACTACCTCGGCCGAGAAAGAGTGAAACGAGGCTTGAATAAATTATTGATGGTTACGATACAGTTGCACCCCGATAATTCGAACTCTGATAATTCGAAGTCCCCGCTATTAAATAAATTCATTTCTCTGATAATTCGAACTCTGATAATTCGAAGTCCTCGCTATTAAATAAATTCATTTCCCTTTGCTTTGCCCCACTTTTTTAGTCATTTTACCTCGGATATATAGTTGGAGGTCCCCACTTATCATTAAATTCGAAGTAATTTCTGTTCCCATGGACCCATATTTACCCAGATATAAATATTCCTAATTGGTAGGCCTTTATAGATTATGCTAGTAAACGGTAGCATATTATGCTAGTAGCATTACCTTTTTTGGCCAAATTATGCTAAAATTGTGCTCTTTTTTACAGATTATGCCCCCTTTTTTAAAATTATGCTCTTTGAAAAACTGCAAATAAGCCCGAATATACATTTTTAATTAGAAGCCGTTGGTCTACAAGCTGGGTATAGGTGAGCTAGAGTTTCGTATTTGTTTACAAAATCACGGAATTTCGATTATTTCGTCAGGCGATCATTGTTTTTTGAAAGCGAGGCCGGGCAAGCCCGGTTGTGCAATTGTATGAAAAAATTGAAGCCCGGTTTGCTGGGATCCCGGAAGGTTGAAAAATTTCAATGTAATCGCGAGTCTATTTTTTAGAGAGTTAACACTGATAGTCGGGATATCAGTAGAAAAACCGGGCTAGCCTGTTCCTGTAATCGGGGCCTCACTTCTGTTAAGCAGAGTTTCTTAAACATACTGGGGAAACAGCTGAACTACACTGTGGGCCGTGAGTATTGACAGAAAACAAACAATTTCAGTTACGGAAACTGTGACCAATTAATTTAGTTAGTTTAATTTACTACAAATTGATTGATTCATTTTGTATTTGTAATTTTAGTTTTTTTTCTATTTCTTTAACACACACAGTGATATAAAGCGTGTGCAGAAGCAATCATATAGAGCTATAAACAAAACCTCGTGGGAAATGTCTTGAAACAGATGAACAAAGGCGTTAAGTAACTGTCTCGGGCTAACTAGTTCCCAGGTCTTCCCCGCCTACTATGAAAAATTCCTGGGGGTGAAGTTTTCGCTTCTTGCATATCACTAACGTTTTGGCATGGTAACCCTTATATCATAGCGATGCCTTGAGATGAATACCTGTGCATGTTTATACACTCTTTTTTATAAGTACCCCTTTTATAAGAACGCCATACATAAAAGCTGAAAATCGAACAAATTTAAGAAGGTGCTAAAAACACGTCCGTGGCTGCAGAATGACCGAGAACTTAATTTTGTCACATTACGAATAACATGCATGCATGTTAGTTTTGTTTAATGACTAATTTTGAATAATTGTCTTATTATAGTTTGTGTTATTTGTGAGATAAAACCGTTCTGACTTTTCTGCCAGTTTGTCTCAAGAGATATACCTGTAACAACCGCGATTTAGTAAATGAAAAAACATGTGATGTAAAACTGTTCTTAAGCCGAAGAACCCTCCGAAAAGCAACTTTAAGTTTTTATAACACTGTATGAGTTACTCGCAATAGGTTATCTTTATAAATAAATGTTCCCCACCGGCTTTTTTCAACCACAGCATGCCCTCATTGGCGATTTTCAGCCTCATGTTTTTACAAATTGGTTGTTACAAAAAAGATTGCATTTTGAAATTGTGCAACATGTCGGTACGTGGACAACAAACTAGACGTTCCGTTACGACGTTAGAACACTCGCTTCTGCTAAAACCAAACTTTAGTTAAAAAACTTGAAAAAGACTTCTTTTCGATTAAGTGTCAAAGAAATATTGATAAATATCAAAAGTCTTATTATTTTTGCCTGGAGACGGCAAAGCGGAAACTCCGTATGTAGCGAATACAGCTTAACAAACAGACGCTCTCGACTGCCAAGCAACCAGAGAGAAAATTAAACAAATTCTGTGTATCAATTCCCTTCATTTTTTTTCATAAAGTTAACCGTCTTTTCAGTGATACGATAATAGTATTTATTACGAGTATATTACTTCGTTTCTTTAGATTAAAGTTCTAATATCTGCAAGAACTTTTAGGCTCGTGTTTTAACTCATCTTTGGAGTTCTTGTCGCTGATTGGTCGAACTTATGATATTGGTTCGATACGGATAATCTTTTCTTTTGTTTTAACTTGAAAATCTAAAATTGTTATTTGACTGTTAGATTAGTTACCTTGAACAAATTTTCGAAGTGACCGGAGACAAAAAAGATGTTACAGAAAGTGACACAAAGCGACAGCTGGGAAATCTTGTCGTCAACTTTCAAACTTGTACAAACGACAATTGAGCCAATAAAACAATGTAGTGACTTTCCCTTGTATACAACTGACTCAGATTCAACTTTGCGGAAAAGCCAGTTTAAATATTTTCTTTGCTAATTATGCATTATTATGAATTCAAAATCAGAGTCAGAGATGCCTTGGTTGCAATGATTCTCTGTGACTCATTTTGTGTGATATTCTCACGCAATTCGTTGAAACCGGATAGGAAGAAAATGTCGGTAGCTTCACTCTGTATTCTACTGTCTGTCCTGTCACAGGATATGGTCTACGGCAACCAGGCAGGTTTGTGTCTTAAAACTATCAATCAAAATCTATCCGTATTCAAATCAAAGCCTTGCATGGTGGTGTATAGTAACTATTCGCCTGACTACAGAGCTGAGACGCAAAAATATGTTTTCAAAGCGCGAGCCACCTACGGGGATAGAAGTCCGAGCATTGAGGTAATGGCGATAAGAGTTCCGGCTGCCAAAAACCCGAGACGATCGGCGAGTCCCACGGAATTGTCGTCTAAACACCTCCCATTATGTATCTTTAGAACACGACACGTCAAACTTGTCCTTTTTCCTTTCTGATCTTGTTCCCTTTATTAACATTTATTCGTAAGATACTTTTTCGGTTTTTTTAATCAAGATTTTTTGCGGTGCAAAACGTTGGTCTATTCGATTCTTAACGAAATATCAAACAAATTACTCATTAAACTAATGATCGACATTCCGGTGAGAAAATTTCTATAGCGAGTTAAATTTTTCAAAATCCAGGAATGATAACTTTTGCAAGTAGGTATATGTACTGAATGTTTTACTGATCTTCTACACTGTTGTTTTCAGGGTAAATTCTTCTTTATCATTGGCGCCCGGGTGCATTTGTTCAGTTGTTCTTAAATTGGCCAAGCTGCCTTTTTATTTCATGATATAAAAATTAAGAGAATAGTCGAATGGTCAACCAGCATTAGCGTATTTTCATCTTTTGGATATTCAAACAAAAACCTATGCAATTAATGTGATCTTTCTTGCCATTCATTACTATTTTAAAACTTGCATGTAATAAAACGAGGTTATAACCGCTCCAGCTAGAATTTAATAAGTAACAGTAATTGAGAACGCGATCAAGCATTAGGGCTGCGAAGCTCATGGCAGTGCGACCTTGCATCAAATTAAACACGAACGTTGATCGTAAGCCAATTTACACAACACAGATTTTGATACGGCACGAATTTAAAAAAAAGTACGCGCGCGTACCCAAAAAAGTTCGTTCGCGCCGGTCACGGATAGATCAACTTTGTACTTTGTCCAATCCGTGCTGGATAAGAGAGATTCAACCGTGCTCGGGACCGTGTCGAGAGGTAGCTAGTCCGCCGCGAGTACAGATAAACTTTGGTTTGGTTATCACAAACACTGCGGATCAGCACGTACGATGACGATCGTAGAACGAGATAATGAAAAACCCAGGTGTCATGAAATTTTTAATGAATAAACAGCCCAAGGTGATTAAACAGAGAGAAAAAAAAGTTTTAAAGGAAGTAAAAACATGATACAACAGGGTATACGATATATGCACCCGTACCGTACCGTTCTTATCGTGCCGTATACCCAATGTTCCGTGAATGTGTTCTTTTTCTCCGGCAAGCGTGGTGAATTTAATTGCTTAAAACTTGAGTTTAGTGACTTTGTTGTAACGACTTCTTGACACTGAAAAGATTCTTTACTGTGTTTGCGAACTTGGTAGATGAGCACATAAATTTTCTAACAATCTAAATCATGTTTGAATGGTTTTACTTTGATAATGTTGAAAAAACTTTTAGCAAACTTGTTTTAGTGAAAGGAGTTACGAACCTTTTTGTGGAATTGTGTACCAAAGTTGCACGTGTTATTTCATTTTTGTTGTTATAATTAATATTTGTATTTCATCCAAACGGAGAATAAAACACGCATCTTCCAACATTCTGCATGATAAATATAATTCTTTCAACTCTCATGCAAATTTTTCAGGCTCTGGAATCAATACTTTGAACAAACCATTTTTCCTTGAAACAACTCGATTAAGATATTTTTGGTTCTAGATGATCAGATATTCAGCAAAGCCAGTTAGTTTCAGTAAAACGGGTCTTTGTTCGTTTTATTATAACATTGTTAACAATTCTTTATATTGTATAAGCGGTATTACCACGCATCTTTTGAATTATGTATACGTTGTTGACAAAATATAGCTAGCCGAGGTTGGGCATTCAGTCTAATTTCGAAGATTTATGCCTTAAACAATCTCGGTGATGTATTCTCAAGAGTCGTGACAGAAATGAGGCCGTGCTGACTTGTTTCGTCAATGTTTTCATTCATCAAATGAACGTTTAATGAAACAGCCGACTGCCCCTACAAGCAGTCTGAACTCATATAGTTTAATCCATTTTGGATGTTGCTATGCCGCGAAATATATCTCGTAAGAATCTAATTTTAACGACTGACCGTTCTTAATTCCAGCGTCGATTCAATGTTTTTCCTGCCGTTGGATTTGTATTGTAAGAATAAATGAAAACGGATCTTCAAACTTGGCTCTTGCATAGAAAAAGAAACCTTAATTACTTTTGTTTGTTAACACTTTTAATCAGCTTTATAACGATCTGCTGCCGTCTTTTTCAGTCTTAGTGTGCACGATTTTTCGATCTCACAGAAGCAGCTTAGCCAGTTTAAATGTGTTGGCAAGATATATATATAACACACTTAAAGAACCAGTAATGTTGTGTTTGATGTACAGTGCATTTCAGTTCAAGAAGAATAAATAAGTAGTCAGTCGAAGGCACGTTTGTCTTGAAATTCTATTCGCGTTTTAAGTTTTTATTGCATACTCTTTTTTGTGTCAAATAAGACTCTATGACGTTTTAAATTCTAGCTCAAACTTTGTGTATCAGTTCTCTTGCATGCGCAAATACTGTGTTAACTAAACCAAACCGCGAGCTGTACTTTCTAATCGTCTGTAAATACGAATTAAACGTTTAAGACTAAGTCAGTCTACAATTTTCCTACAGCCCTTACAGCGCTAGTAACGTGATTTTTTCTCTCTCCCTCTTTTTTACAAAAGCAGACTTTCCGCAACTTCTTCAAGTTGAGAATAAAACAACTTTGTCATTTGGCTATGTCAGTTCAAAAGTGCTGGTTATGGAATGATAAGAAACGGTCACATGCGTAAAAGGCATAATTTAAATATACGATAGAAAATTTGTGAAACTGTCTAAAGGTTCCTTCACATGCGGAAAAAGGAGTCCTAGGAACCTTTTGGATGTTTGGTATTATTTGCCAACACTCAGTTAGCTAGACTGCGTAGCATTGAAAGTATTTTAGGGGATCTAGACCAAGTGTCAATCATGTAGAAAACCACTCCCCAGGCTCTTCTTTCGCTCGCGCGTTCAACATGGCCGCCCGCTCAAGTGACGCTTGGTGTTTCCCATCAAAAACAACCGCCACGCAGTCTATCAGTTAACACTCATGTGACTTTCCCAGAGTGTAAAGACTCGACCCCGTTGTGTGCAGAGTATAAGCAGTTTGAAGGAGGAAAGTATTGCCGCCCTGACTCGGAGTATTTCCACTCTATGAAGGTTAACTGCCCAGTATCATGTGACCTTTGTGGTGAGTCTAACCTTAGGTACATCGCTTGTAGATTGCTTATCGTGTCTGACTCTAACCCTAAGGTTTTGTGTTCTTATAACAGCGGCTGAGCCAAACGCGAAGTAAGCGAAGACGCCTCGTTTCCTTTGAATTTTTAAGAGATTTTGTATGGGAATTTCGTTTCGGCTTGTTAATGGTGTATGTGTCGTTGTTGTTCCTTGGCATAAATTTAGACATTTCGACAATTTTTAGACAGAACAACACTTTCGGTAAGTCTGAGTTTATTTTATTCAGTAGTTAATAATACAGAGATATCGGCCAGAAACGAAGCTTCTTATAGTTCGAAGGAAACGAGGCATCTGCGCATGCTTTTGGAGCCTCCAGTTACTTCGCGTATGGGTATCCTGTAGATCAGTCTCCACCCTGGGAATGTAAAGGCTCTCATCCACTTAACACAAACGTCGAGCTTGGCTGTGTTCAGGTTGGTGGGATCTCTGGCTGCCAAGCGCGAGGTTGTGGCCTTCTTTCGCCACATCGTCCGTGGACAGGGAGGTTAAGCCGTTGGTCAAGTCTTTTACCTTTTAGTGGGGGACTTAAAATCCCTCCCACGGATCGATAAGAGCAGGGAGGTCGACCCGTGCTGTGGTCTATCCTTTGATTCCTTTAATGAACACCCACACCTTTAGACGAGAACTTAAACACTTACGTGTCTAAGTAAACCGAGTGTTTGATTGATAGAAACTAGATAAGTGCCTGCTCTGTGAGTTACTCTGAGGGTAAAGGTTTAACCTTTTTGTTAGTTATAACTAGCGTAGTGTTTTTGTTGTATCCATATATAAAAGAGATACATAAACATCGTGCGCGTTTAATCTTTCATTTTCATTTTTTTTCTCCAAAATGTTTTACGGTGCCTTCTCATTGGTCAATTGCAGGCTGTAAAGATCATAATAAGAACTGTCTGGAGTACAAGAGATCCGGTTACTGTACCAATCCAACATACTGGCAATCGATGAAGCTGTACTGCGAGAAAACCTGCAACATTTGCGGTGAGTTGCGCTGTTTTTCTCTATAATGGGAAAACTAACAACTTTGATTCCCAAATTTGCATACCGAGAAGTAATCGCGCATCTCTGCCGGCTAGTACAACTTTTATGGAAAGAGTGTGCTTCGATCTTTTTGTTGTTTTCTTAAAAGATAGAAAAACAGGTACTTTACTCTGAAGGAATCACTGGAGGTGCAACGAAATGGACATGAGAATAACTTTGGCAAGACAGGGAAAGGGAGGATCCCGAGAACGAGATAGTGGTGACACAAGAGAAGAGAGGGTCCTCAGAACGAGAGTGGCAAGACAAGGGAAGGGAAGGTCCTGAGAACGAACTGGCGAGACAGGGGAAGGGAAGGTCCTGAGAACGAGTTAGCAAGATTAGGGAAACCCCTGGGAACGAGATTGGCGAGATGGGAGGAGGGAACGTCCTGGGGTTAACAAGATTGGAGGGACAATGAAAGGAAAGCCCCTGCGAGCAAGAGTTGCGAGGGAATTGAAATGAAGTGCTTGAGAACGAGAGTGGCGAGACAATTAAAGGCGAGAGAGAAAATAGTTGGAGGGAAGGTGGGTAGATAGGAAACTGGATGGAGGGGAAGTGTATGGAGGAAGTAGGGTGACAAAGATTAAGTGAAAACGGATGGAGTGGAATTGAGGGAAGACGAGGGGAGGATGGATCGAGATAGTTTCACGCTCAAGGCTATAAATGTTGTTATGACTACATAAATGAGCCGAGTGAAATCAGAAAGGCTTCTTTGAATCATAGAATGTGGGAGCACGTCTCCCCTCTCCTGGCCTTGAGTTTTTTTGCTTAGGTATTTGTTTATACCAGCTCTGTCTCTTTGTTTTCAGGAGTGCCCACCCCGGAACCACCTCCTCGCGTTATCAAGCCTGGCCCAGGACTAGGTGAGTGACACAGCTGGTTCTTCGTTAGTCCCACTGGGACACGTGAAACGACAAGCCATGAAATCATTATGTAATATTCTTTATCTCCTTCGCCATCGTAGGCAGCAAAAACTTAGTTGTTATACAATTGAGTAAAAAGTAAAAACGGGCCCATTCGATCCTGTTTTAATATTTTGCAGTCAGCCATCTACGATATCTTTGCCTTTATACACACAGAACTCTGTTTTGTTTTTTCTTTGTTCAGGCTCGTGTGGAGTTAGAGTTGGAGGGCAGGCGCGTGTCGTCGGTGGCAGAAGAGCTCCTAGGGGCGCCTGGCCCTGGCAAGTGGGCCTATATAAAACGGACAATGTGGAGTCCTTTTTCTGTGGGGGCACGTTGATATCTCCCTTGTGGGTCCTCACGGCAGCGCACTGTTTTAATACCAAGAAGCTTCAAGAGGAACCTTACAGAATCCGCCTTGGCGATTATCAGAGGTAGTAGCGCAATTAGAGATTGCCTTGGGTTTTTCGCTGGAGAGAAATGGAACCCCTCCAACGAGGCTAGGATAAGAAGAGAATATGTGTACCGGCCCAAATTCATTTTATGTTTATGTTTCTAGACACAGATTCTTCCAGCTGTTTAGTTAGAAGTCTTATCAGCTATGCGTTAACGCTCCTTAAAGTGACATTGTTACTTAATAGGAGTTAAAACGAGCTGTTATTGTAATAGAAGCTAGGAATCTTTCTTTCTTATTTTAGTTGTTCTTGCCCGTCTTCTTTTCTTTCTTCTTCTCCATCTCCTTCTTCTTTGTCGTCTTTGTCTTCTTCTTGGTCTGCTTCTTCTTCTCCTTCTCCTTCTTCTTCTTTGTCGTCGTCTTTGTCTTCTTCTTCGTCTGCTTCTTCTTCTTTTTCTTCTTCTCCTCCTCCTCCTTCTTCTTCTTCTTCTCCTTCTTTTTCTTCTCTTCTTCTTAATTTTTCTTTTTCCTACTTTAGTGTTATAATTGTCATTAATATTATTCTTGTCTCAAAAGTTCTTAATAGTATGAGCGATTGGCCTTGTTGTAACGAAAAACGTTTTAATTCAAGATTAACATTATCCAGCTAGCCCTTTGTTGACCCTCGGGCTCGAGGGTACCTTTTTGTGTTGAACAAGGCCGGTATAGTTTTGTCATTTCTGTAGTAGCTGAAAACAAATTGCTGCCAAATAGTTTTATTAAAATAAAGCTGGAACTTGGGCAGCGAGGACCGCAATGCCGACGACGACGGCAGAGAACACTAGCGACTACAACAGCTACACAGCGGAATACGCCGTGCCGCTCACCTGCACGCCTTGGATCGTCTTAAAAACTGTAACATAAAGAACTCAATTTTAAAGTTTTTACGACTAAAAGAACGATCTACAGAAATGTTTTCATTCGTTTTGCTACCTCAAAAAAGGAAACTTTCAGCTTTTTTTGTCACAAAGTATTACATGGACAAAAGACAAAACAAACGAGCCATATTTGGTCGAAAAGGGCAAGTCAGAAGTGTGTTTTTAGTAAGCCGTCGTCGCTGGTCTCTTTGCGCAAATATAAAGTGCCTATAACAATTATAATTATTTTTGTTACCACTAAAAGTGTTTGGAAACTAAGGACGTTTAAGAAAAAAAAAATCGAAATCGGTCGTATTATTGTTGGTTCACGACCGCGTTTTAAGGGGACTGGGTTATTACGTCATTCCCGGACATCTCTGGATCAAAACGCAGCAAGATGGACACTTTTTGATTCCGAAGTACATTTTAATTCCTCATACAGTTCTCAGTTCTTTTGTACCTTTTTGTTTAGAAAGATCTTATTTGCTCAACATTTTAGGTCGGGAATGACGTCACAACCCAGTCCCTCACAAAACGCGGTCATGAACCAAGAAGTCTGAAAATTTTGCTAGTTTGAGCCACTGTAAAAAAACAATTTCACAAAATTTCGAATTTTTTTTTTGCAGAAATGCTTTAAATTGTGTTTGAAACGATTTGATCCCAAAACAGTTGTTAGCGTTATATACACTTTAAGGTTCCTAATAAAATGAAAACGCGAAGCATAAAAGAAACTTGAAAACAAAAAAAGACCTCGCAATTTTATTTTCTCTTTTAGGTATTACAAGGACGGCACCGAGCAGTATTTGAAAAGTACAAAAATCATTTTTCACCCAGGCTACCACAAGCCTTCGCTCTTTAACAATGACATAGCGCTGATCAAACTCGACCGGCCCGCCATGATCACCAGCCACGTGAACACCGCATGCCTACCGTCACGTGACAACCTAGAGAATAAACCGCGCTATAGCAATTGTTTTGTAACAGGCAAGCCATAGATTTATTGAATCAAATTCCCTTCCAGTCTCTCCTCTACCATAAGACGCTACCATTTTTAGGAGCCTCTGGTAGGGCTAGCGACGTCCTTTTGTAGGTTTTAGACTGGTGAAGATAACTTTACCCATAGCACTTGCAAAATTTTAAAGTTAATCCAAAAAGCTGGGGTTTTTATTATATTTCATGTTCTGTATATTGAATGTTCATGTACTCCTTACTTGTTATATTTCATGTTTTGTATATTGAATGTTCATGTACTCCTTGTATATTATATTTCATGTTTTGTATATTGAATGTT
>JANVCF010216821.1:0-17424 GCA_025388745.1 Hydrozoanthus gracilis
CCAGAGCATAATGGGGGTGGGTTATCAAATTTTTTCCCTTGTTGTGGCGGTGGGTCGTGTTATTTTGCTTTCTGATTTGTGCTTCGGTCCCGGCATACCCCCCCCCCCCCCATATACTTTTTGACCAGTCTCTAAAGATCAAGTTTTTTTAAGAAGACCGGCCACTGATTTTGTTTCACTGATTCGCGAGTGAAGTCAAATTGACAAGTTTTGTATAGCATATAGCGGGGGGATCGCATCGCTGAAACTTCGATCGTCACCACTCAACTCGTCAGTTAATCGGTCATAAGATCATACCCTGGGTCATTCTGGTATTCGCAACTAGGCATCTGAGCTGATTTTGTTTTGCTTAAGACAATAAGCAACTTCGGGTCTACTCACCGTTGGAGCAAAGCAGATTCTTTACAGTGGATCAGTCCCAGAGTTCTCGAGTCAATCCAATTTCCGAGTCAAAACCGAGTCCGAGTCAAAAGTCCGAGACAAGGAAAATAATAATAGTTGAAAAAAAAAGTTGTTAATTGAAAGCAAAGATATACAGTGAATAAGAAATGTTTGTTAGTGAAGAAAAAAAGATGACAGAACAAAGATCGGTTGTTACGATCTTTTTCAAAGGCATTGACCATTTCAATGAAGAGCGATCGATGTACCCACAAAGGTAAACAGCAAGAAGAAGAGTTTACAAAACGAGGATTGGTTGTTAATCTCTTTCAAAAAATTTGACCATTTCAAGGAAGAGCGAATTATTCACAGGCGATGAATCGAAGAGAGTAAACGAACTAAAAGGTCTCAAAACCTAATCTCGTTCGGGCCAAGAAAAACTACATTTTTCCGGAATACTGAAGCTGTAAGGACGTCACAACATTCACTAACATTAACTTCCCCGAAGTAATCAGAGGTATATTAAGTTAAACCTTGCCCTTCTCAGACGCCATTTTGTCTTCTTTTTCAGTTCAAAAGCGTAAATAACGACAAAAATTTTTTGCACCAAAAATTCTATAGAGCATTAGAGGCCCCAACTGGATTGTGGTTTTCTGACCTTAAAATACTTTGTTCTCATTGAAGTAGTAAATGATCCGAAAGTGTTTGTCATCCGTCGTTGGGTCAACTTTAGATCTTTCTCGCGCACCGCCATTTTGAAATGTGACGTACAAGGTCATACGGCCTCCTGCCTGTTCAAATATAGTCTAAATATATCTTTGTGAGACAGTAACATGAAAACGAAAGGCAAGCCAACACGTAAAATGTGAAGGAAGTTGCCAAATAAAGTCAAGGCTCAACATTGCGACTTGACGACTTAAAGTATACTTTACTGTTAAAAAACAAGAAATTGTTAATTGAGAAACTTTCATTATACGGCAAACAATGAAGCGCCACTCATCGCGCGCTCGATCCCCCCCCCCCCCCCCCACGCGAGAACAAAAGTAATTTATACAAGCCACCTAATTCGTAATATGGTCTAAGCTATTAAAAGAAATTAGAAAAATGTAATCTTAGCCCGGCCAGCAACACTCCAGGTATATAGTTTAATTCACCAAACCATCCCAAAAAGCTGAAAAATCCACCCAAGTCGCTCATAGCTGATTCATTTTGCTTTTTATTATATTTACAGTTATCTCAAAGTTATATATTCATAAAAGCGATCGTCCACGAGTGAATGCCTTCACTCTCGCAAAAATTCTAACCAATGCCTACGTCAATTGATTGTACCATTTATACCTTTCTTCCATCAAGAGAAAATATTGTATTATTTATAAATGTAAACCACTTTTAGCACAAATTACGTTACACAAAATTAGAGTAAATTTTTGTTTTTTGCGTGTGGTTGATGAAAAAACTTAAATATCCATAAATCCGTCGATCGGGCATCAATTGTTTTCACTGTACAATTATCGAACCTTTCTTTTTCTTAAAAACGCGCGAATCATACAAAACCTATCTCATGCAGAGCCCAGTTTAGTGAGAACTAAGCACTGTGAAAACCTAACGTTCCTTTGTGGCCCTTAAATTTTGTGCGATTAAGCCACTTTCCTCATGGTCCCTCTGTGGTACTTCATGTAAAGCTTTGCCATCGAGTTCAATTTCTTCGAAAATTATTTGATTCAAATCTATTAATCTTAAGTTGAACTATGTAGTACCCCATCAGACGGGTATTTGGCGATCCACTAGAAAATATTTCAAGCTAAATAAGGCATATGATTCTCGAACCCTAAACAAAACATATGCCATTGCAAAACACCTCTTTGCTTTTAACAAATATACGTATAAACGCGTGTAATTGCCCACGGGTGTATCAATGTACTGATCACTCTATCTTGACAAAATTTGCTGCAGGAAATGACCAATTTTTCATGTTCTTCAAAACTGAGGCTTCATAACTCAAATCAAACCAAAACAGTATTCAACAAATTTCTGATTTTTTACTGTTCTGAAAAAGACTAACTATTCTTATAAGTTGTTAAAAATTTTGACTCAAAAACTTTTCATAAATATTCTAAGGTGGCGGAAATTGAAAATTATTTCAAAACCCAAATTAATTAAAAAATTTCAAAGTATACATCACAACGTGTTTTTTCCCAGTGCTTGACACGCGACGAATCGCGAGCCACTGCTGATCATAATGACTGTGGACTCATTCTATGCAGGGTCAGCTTATTTTTCGAATATTCATTAACAAACGGCCAAGAGATAGCGTGATTTGCTTGAATTCCAAATATTTCTGTTTCAAGTATTAATTTTAAACCGAGGTAAAACCTGCTTAAATGAATCTGCTGTCACTGCTGTCAGCTGCAGTTGAAGATCAGCTTAATAATATTCAGACGTTTTTTTATATCTGCGGTAACTTATTCAAAATTGGTCGGTCAACCCTCTAAGTTAACCAGAGACGATTGCCGCTTTGGAAGAGGCGGCGGAGCCTTGCCAAAACTATTCCGTCTTGGAACATTGGCTGTGTCTCTTGATTCACTCATTGTAAGGGATCGATTGAGACTTTCTTTAAAAAGCACTTCCGGAGGGGGAGGGGGAAAGTCTAGTTCTATATCCACTGCTTTTGAATGATTTTTCCCAGGGGCTGACTGTGCACCCATTGATTTTGATCTCGGTTTGGCGGCCACTGGAGGAGGTGGGAGAGCAAGTTCTTTATCCATCTGACTGACACTGGTAGGGGAAGGTGTACGACACTTAGCAGAAGACTTTGGCTTAGCTGCCACAGGTGGGGGACCTGGGGAGGTTTTGACACTTGGACTTGGGACTGGGGATGTGCTTTGTGACTTAGCCTTTGGCTTCTTGGCAACAGGTGGCGGAGCCGTGGTTGAAAACTGAAAGGCCGGTGGTGGAGGAACAGCACTAGGAACAAATACATCATCCACGGACAACTGTGAACTACGATTTGGTTTTTCAGCAACTGGCGGCGGAGCAACGCGACTATTTGAATCGGAAGCAGATATCGAGGAAGTGCTGCCGTCCATCTTCGGCTTGCGCTTCACTGGGGGTGGTGGTGGTGGGGCATTCTTGTTTCCTGACCCAGGTGACACTGTAAAGCTACTATTTGGTAATCCTTGGAGAGGAGGGGGTGGGGGAGGCACTGGAACATTTCCGCCTCCCATCATGGGAGGGGATGAACCACTCAATTTAGGGGGTGGGGGTGGTGGAGCCGCACTCAATTCTGTTGGTGTAGTAGGTGCAACAGAACTCGTTCTCATTTTCGGCTTTTCCATCACTGGCGGAGGCGGTGGTGGTATATCATCGTTAAAGTCCGTCGTTACTTGTGCCTGATTTGGCTTCGCCAAGACCAAAGGGGGTGGTGGTGGAATGTGGTTGTCCATTTCAAAAGGCGGTGGGGGTGGTGGTGCAGACGAACATGGTGCTGGCAATTCTACTTTAGGAGGTGGTGGTGGTGGCGGAGCCTCAGTTGGTGCTGCTGTTGATTTTTTAGGGGGAGGGGGAGGTGGCGAAACCTCACATGGTGGCCCTGCTGCTATTTTCGGAGGTGGGGGTGGTGGCGGGGCCTCACATGGTGACGCTGCTGCCATTTTAGGAGGTGGGGGTGGTGGCGAGGCTTCACTTGGTGACACTGCTGCTATTTTAGGCGGTGGGGGTGGTGGTGGGGCTTCACTTGGTGACGCTGCTGCTATTTTTGGAGGTGGTGGAGGAGGTAGGTCTTGACTCGCTAGTTTAGGAGGAGGGGGAGGTGGTGGAGCCTGACTTGCCATTGCTGCTTCCAACTTAGGAGATGGTGGAGGTGGTGGGGCTGATTGCGAGATTTTTATCTCTTCGTACAAGGATGGTTCGTTGAGTTGTTGGTTTGACGTATCGAACATAGGCGGCGGAGGTGGGTGAGCTCGTTCTGCAGGAGATTTCGAAACAACACTGTAAACATGTTTGTTGATTTCCTTGTTACTGTTTCTCTCCAACGTTCTGACGGAAAATGATTTCCGATGTATGGGAGCTGAATCGATGAACAGTCCTTGTTGTGCCTCATCGTCTTCATTAATGATGTTCTCGTAAAGAAACAACTTTTGAGAGTCAAAGTCGGGGGTCGCACCACCAGAGCCATCCGAGTGGGGAGTTCTAGGGGACCCTGGGGTCTGGGGAGAGCTTGATGTCTGAGGAAGCTCTTGCTCGTTCTCGTGTTCCATTTCCTGCAAGAAAACACAACGGTTTTTAAGCAACCAGCTCAATCAATGTAATTATTGTTTACTTTTATTTGATTGGTAGTTTAAAGTCCCGAAGTTGTTAGATTTGAAAAGGTTTGTTCGTTAACATTACGTCACCTTAAATCCGCCTATAGCATCAACAACAAAATATGGGTAGTCAGGATGGCTGAGCGGTTAGCGCTCGTGCCTTCCACTACTGTGGACCCGGGATCGAGAGCTGGTTTTCACATGTGGGCTGAGATTTGTCGATCTCAATCTGACTCCGAGGGTTTTTCTCCGGGCTCTCCAGTTTTCCTCCCTCAACAAAATCGGCACCCAGCTAATTCTATCTGGCTGTGGAGCTGTGCTCCGAAGTCATGCATGGGCCGTATAGCGGCAGCAATATGTGCCTTAACATGCTTTCGGTCCTTCGCAATTCAGTCCATGACTGCAAGTAAGGGCGATTAGCTCGCTAGATATCATTATCGTTGTTGTTGTGGTTGTTATTATTATTATTATACTCTCGTTATCGACTAGCTACTATACTGTAGAAATGTAACCCTGTTGACCCGCAGTGCTTTGATGGATTTAAAGAGGGAGGGTTCGTAATAACCAAATATGCGTTAACCGGTTTTGCATCTAAGATCAAATACTAGAGAAAATGCAATTTGTTTGAAAAAGTGGAGGGCTTGACTACTACTATGGGAAAACTGCACAGGTAAGGAAAACACCACAGTGATTGGACACCATACTAACTAACTCCATTACCAAAAATGTCACGAAGAGAGCCTCAATTATAGATAGCTAAAGATTGATGGTTTATTCTAAAATCCATGTGCCGCCCCACGGCTGAATTGCGTACTTACACTACAATAAACTCTCTATTCTATTTACATAGAAAAATGTAAACTACAAAAGTTGTCTAAAGCGATTTAACTTATTACTATCACTTTATTATTATTATTATTATTATTGTTGTTGTATATTATTATTATTATCATCATTATGTATTATTATTATTATTTTATGATTATTATTATGATTATTATGATTATGATTATGATTATGATTATTATGATTATTATTATTAAAGTGTTATTAGTATCAAAGTGTTTTTTGCTTCTCTGACCACACAGAACTATTTCATTTCCTACCTTAGCTTCAACCTCGGAACCTTTCTTCCAGGCATCAGAGAACAGGTTACCAATGTTTTTCGGCCTGGATGGCTGATTCTTGCCTCCTGCTGAGAACGTCGCTGTGTGCAAAGCAAACAAAAGTTAGTATATACCGGTAGCTAACATATCTCAGCAGCTGGCTAGAATGTCCACACCCTACTATACAGACAGGTAGCCAGACTCCCGGGTGGAGGGGGAGGGGGAGGGGGTTATACAGTACTCCTAATGGGTTCTTTTATTTATTTATTGATCCTTCAAGTAGACAGCCGAAAATGCGATAGTTTTAAGTTTTACTATGATTAATCTTAATCTTAATTGATTGCTCATGAAAAAAACAAGCCGACTTATATACAACCTGAAGAGAGGTTAGCTAGATCAGAGAGCATGACGAAGTTTTACTTTCGAATTTCACAATGCTATAAGCTCTGAACAAAAGGCCGTTTGTCTAAATGGGGGAGTCTGTCCAAGCCCAAGTGTTGACCTGATCTGTAATGACATATTCTTTAAGGATTAAAAAACTTACAGTGATGTTTTCCTCCAGAGGCCTGCCTTAACCTCTCCGACTGCATTCTTGCTTTGATTTTGTAGTTTTTCACTGGTTCAGGCTACATAAAAGAAAATAGTAGATTCAGCACAACGCAGAAAAGGCTGGAGTATCTGGGGTCTCGGAGAATTTTCAATAGAGTCTTGTAACAGGGTTCCTGCAGCTCAGGACCTCTTAAATTCAAGACTTTTTAATGCCAAAAATCGCAAAATTTAAGATCTATCCAAAGAAGTCACGAAGCTTGAAAATCGTACCCAGGCTTTTTCCACTGACTTGCACGCTCAGTAGAAAAGATAAAGAAACAAGACGCGTTGTTCATCCGATTGAGTAGCACAAAACTCAGTGAACATCCCAAGAATATATAGAAAAATGACTGCTATTGAACAACTCTTTTCATTTCTTTTTCAAATTTAATGCCTATTAAGACCTCGGTATCAATTTCACCAAATTTAAGACCTTTTTAAGGCCTTAAATTTTCAACGACACTCATAATGACTTTTAATTACTTTTAATGCCCCGCGGGACCCCTGTGTAAGAGTAATTGAAATGATTGCAACCACAATTTTATAAAGGATTCAAACAAACAACTAAAGCTGGTCTTGGCTACTTTAGCAAAAAAACTCGTACTTAATTTCTATATGCACTTGAAAGAATTGCGAGCTTGAACTTTAATTGTTAATTTTAACACAACAAGAAAAAATAATTAATAGTTTCGGCTGCAATCCAGGTTTGAAAATTTCTTTTTATCTTCAAAGCCAATATCAAAACTCAAACGCTTCCTTTTTTGCATACTGAACTCTCAGAGAAAAACCTCACCATTTTTTACAAAGTTTTTTATTCACTAGATTATTGTACATTTGGGAAATGTATGATGGAAAAGCCACCATGCCTTTTGTGTTTTATTTTTTACAATAGTAAACGAAAGTATTTTGTAAAAGGAAAAAAAAGGAATAAAAAACGAAAACCGAATACAAAGTTTCTATGCTTACCGCTGGAGCTGGTGCAACTGGTGGTTGCGGAGATACTTCTCGGTTCTCACCATTAGAGAAGCTTGAACTTCTGTTGTACTGACTTCTATCCAGGGTAAAAGCCATCTTGTCTATCTCTCCCTGAGTCTGATTGTAGTCCTCGATCATTCGGTAGCCGTACTAATGAAGGGATAGAGAAACATACTGGGTTTGTTAGTAAAACACACAACAGGCTGCTAATGAGCTAGTCTGGTTTCTTACAAAGGCCACGTTCATGTAAGCTTCAGTCTGTTTCGAATGAGATAACAACTTTAAGATGTGCACTACAACCCAGGGGGGGGGGAGTTCGGGATCAAAAGGGTAGGGATAAACGTCGGAAAAGTCCCCAAAACACCCTAAAAACACAAAGGGAGTCACCCCCGGGACTACAACCCCCTCTCTTGCCCTCAATCGCAAAAGCAGTGCACTTCTGTCTCCTATTCACCGATTATAAGACATATTTTTTAGCTGTTACTTGAACATTATTGATCTTAAGAAAATCTCATGACTTCTTACCTTTGCAAGTCGAATTCCCACAATCCATCGTTGCAGGGTTTTCTGATCTTCTGCACACAGGCATTTAACAGCTTTCGAATCAAGTTCATGGTACTGAGGATGCTGTAAGACACATTTAGGATTTTTCTCAATGAGACTGATCTTTCTTACAGACTAAACACTCGGTAAGTTACGAACTTAACTTATTGTGCTAACAAACTCAGATCTTTGATTTTGGTATCATTCATTCATGATTAACTAATCTGTTATAGTTTTTCTTATTGAAACTTTATCAAAGAAAAGCATTCAATCCACAGTAACTACTCTCATTTCTTAATTTAATAAGACTAGATAGCATCACTAAAGAAAGCCAGTTATTTTTATCCATAACATACTTCACACTTACACAAAAACAGTCCTCGTGGAAACGGTTAGTTTTGTTTTCTCAAGAGTCTCGATGTTTCCCGAGTCAAAGTCAAGGGAAACAACAGGGCTGGAGGGAAAAAAACTAACTTATTTCTGCAAAACAAGTGCTTTGTTAATCTTTAGACTTTCCCTTAAGCAATCACTTAGCAAATGGTGATGTATTGGATGCATGGCAAACAAATGCGCATTTCCCCGATTGGGATACATTTGATTTTGATCAAGGGCACGTGACCAAGAGTCAACGTAGTTTTTGTTTTGTTGAGTAAAAGTCTAGGTATACAACAATATTAACTGTAGCTAACATAAAGTGCAATGGGCAACACTGAAATGCCAAAACTTCACCATGATAAGCTCTCGCTGTGCTTGGTTCACTCCCAAAAATTTATACTGCGACTGGCTCACATGTCTTTTCTATTGTTACATTACATAATCTTGTTATCATAATTATCTTCACCAGATTCATTTAATATGCTGCCTTGTCAGCATCCAGGGTCTTCATCCAGCTGACTCACTGACATTAAGCTACTGTAATCTAGCAAACCAGCAATGGAGGACTTAAGTATGAAGAACATATTCTAATGTTACCTTTAGAACTAGACAGAAATCCGTTGGGGCTTTGTGTTTCTTTCTAAATCCCAGAGCAGTGAACACAAACACATGTTCAAATTTAATCAGGCAAACTAAATCTTTCGAGGTCTGCAATGAACAAGAAGCCTGTTAGAATAACCACTTCAACCCATCACTAAGTCTGAGTTTATACTTAAGTCTGATCACCATAAGAAATAGGAGTAAGTATTAAAACTAAAACTTTCCTGCGCATACTTCTGTACGCTGGAGTTTTATTATACACCAAAATTCTGTTTTGAATTGTGCAGTAGATCGAGACATCAATTAAAAATCAAACCAATTCATTGCCGAATTCCAGCCACGTCCACACCCTAAACCTATTCCGAAATTATAAAGACAATCAAACTCCCAAACTATGCACGACCTGTTGATGACCAGAAGATCGAAAATTTTTGTTGCTTTTATGTAACAAAAAAAGTTTACCATGCTTATCAGTCTTACTTGGTGTTATGATACACAAATTAGAAAGTCTTCTTACTGTCTAGTAAGCAAATACCATTTCCAGTTTGATAATGGTTTTGAATTAAACCAAAATATTACTAGTGTTATATTTATGTGGATTTGTCTTACTCAAATCTTGAGTACTTTTCCAAATGTTTTTCGGAGTTGTTTTCTTACTATACTAGTAAGCAAACCCGACCTTATTCCGTCCTTTGGGGTTGAAATAGATTCCTGATGCCCTGAGTGCAAAGTAGTGTTTTCTCCAAGTCCTGCGACCTTCCTTCAACCATAGCACACCGTCTAGTTCTGGTAATCGCATGGCATCTTTCTTGCAGTACTCCTGAAGTGTGATCACAATAAGGGAGCATGGTATTTATTAGTTACCAAAAATTTTTCCTTCAAGGATATAACCTCTTTGGTAAATGAGTGCACACAACTGAGGAAGGTGAGTCTGAAAACGTTATTATAAATTTTTAAACAAAGATTTTAAAATCTAGGCACATACAAAATTCAATAATGATTTCTTCTACTGCCTTCATAAAAGAATTTAGATCTTGTAAAATGTATAATATTTGACAGTAAATTAGCATATACAGGGATGAACAAGTTTCATTTATTCTATATAAACCTACGAAAATAGGATGAACATTTGTTATGCATCTCCCACAATTCATAATCAGAAATGTTTAGTGCTCTGGGTGGGTTAAGCTACCATTGATGCCAAAGTTTGAGCTGGGTAAGAACGTTGTGGTCAATGGTAACTAAAACTCAAGGTTGACATGCTAGAAACGTAGTACACATGCAGGGACTAACAGGAAGTAATTATATCACTGGAAAAAGATAATCAAACAGGTTAAATTCCTAGTTTTTCCAGTTACTATCAAATTCTTTAAGAGTGACGTCATAAAGACTCATTGAGATGAATTTGATTCGAGGACTTCACGGACACGCCACTGGGTAGATATATTATTCACTTTTTCACTGTATTGATCAAACCTTTTTATTAATATCGAACATTATCATCATCAGGAATATTTCTGTGAATAAAAGAAGTTTTAATTTGATGTGTTTGCTGGTACTGTGGTGAGTTAAATAGTACTCGTCAATGCAGTAATGGTTGATAATTCTTCAGATATGAACTCACCTCAATGAGGATACCTTTGCTTTTCTCTGCCAAATGAGCTGCTCCAGAAGAGGTGTCACTTGACAACAAGTAAAGCTGAAGTCAAGTAAATTGAAAACAATAAATTATCTTTTTTATAAAGAGATAGGGTTATCGCGGTGTTGTGGTCTGTTAATTGTTAACTGAGGGCAACTTGGAATGAATAATATAGTAGATCATCAAAGATCCTAAATAACAAAGGCAACATCCTCTGTGTGGCTCTGTAAACAGGTGCTGAAGAGCCATGATTAGGAGCACTTGTGTAGCTTTTTATAATTTTATTGTATTGTAGTTAACAAGAATAAAAGCCACTGCTCCCTGATAACTTACAGTAACTGGAGGTTTAACAACAAACAATCAAACAAACAAAAACTGGAAACTGAAAAGTCACTCAAAAAATTGACTTTTTGAGGCCAAACGATCTTTTATGGTAGGCCTAGTAATCCTTAGTAGATCTACAGTAGGATCTGGAAAGTGAGAGTCCTTTTGACTCCTTGTCATTGAAGTTGGGGTCTCGGCATTCTCTGCTTACGTAGTCTTCACTGATACTTGTGAATATTCCTTTTTCATTTTTTTTTGTTTGCATGGCATTAACCCACAGGCAGACCCACATCTCAGTGGAAAGCGAGTGAGTGAACCAGTGCACTTTAATAAGGGCACAAAAATAGACTGAAGAACCATTAAGCTTTATGAAGTGGCAAACCAAGTTATATTTTAATAAACTTTTTCATACAACTATTTAGGCACCATCACCCTTTTCCAAACAGAGTATCACATCTGATCAAAAGTTGTTGAATGCTGTACCTGGGGATTTCTAAACAGTGCGTACTTCTCTCTTCTGTTGGTGATAACTAGTTTGTTACTGGAATCCCAAGGCCAGTTTGATACAACATCTACTACAGATTCATGGTCTTCAAGCATTCTCTCTGTAGAAGAAACAGGCCGCCTTAGACTTAATAAAGTAAGTCAACTACATTGTTTGTCACCCAGCAACTCAAACATCAAGCTTCATCCACTGTTCTTATAATTAACAGTTCTGTATTTAAATAAGTACCAGCCTCTGATGAGAACTAAACTATGATGGATAATTATTTTAGTTTCCTGTCCTTGGGCCACTTGACTCGCGAAAGGAATGTTTTCCACTTAGTTTTCTTAGACTCACTGCTGGTCAGAACCAGTACTTGGCACAAAAAACAAACTTCAAAGAGAACAAGGTATACTGTTCACTCACCCACTTCCATGTCAGGCATTCGCTCGACCAACACCCAATAAGGATCGGGCTCCTTGTCATCCTTTCGCATCATCTTCTTACAAACATCCCATGCTGTCCATGTTTGGTCAATTGCCAGCGTTTTTGAAGTTGGGTCTTCATCATTGTAGACTTTCACAACAAGCTGGCAAATACAGATAAATTCTTTTTATTTATATATTCTTGCAGTTTCATTGAATAAGACAATACACATATGTAACCAAATTGAAAGCTAAGTACTAGGTAGTTACAGCCAATCCAATTTCTTACCCACTCTGATTTTATTGAAAAAAGAAATTTAAATGTCATTTCAAATAAGTCCTTTTTGTACTCTTTCAAATTTTTTTCTTATACATCCATCTAAAACTTATAGTTTTAGCATCAGGCTTTATATTTGTATCAGTAAACATGGAACAAGAAAAACCTAAAAAAAACATTACGATTTTTTGATACTTACAAGAATTTACAACTTAAACTGCTATTAATCTTAAAAAAGATTATAAATTCTGACTGCTTCAGGGGCTGAATTACAGTTCAATTTACAAAATGTTTTCAGTTGTATTACCTTTTTGACCCTGGCCTGTCTCAGTTTGTCCAGAGCAATTTTTATTTTTTCAGCTTTTAACTTTTCTTGTTGTTCTTCCTATGACAAGAATAACAGTAAAATTACAATGGAAAAGAGTCCTAGGGGTTAGTGCTACATGTATTACAGACTTATGACAATTTCAACTAATTTGGTGAATTCTAGCAAAAGTTTTCCAAAATCAATTCAGAACCCTTTATAGTGTGTATGGAATTTTTACTAGTGTTAAAGAAAGGGTTTTTAAGTCAATAGTTCAAGATATCACCTGAAAAAGTTTTATTCCTTGTGCAAGATTTTGGCTTTTTCCCAACTATCAGCTAAAAGAAACCCATTATGATTGTGGATAACATAATAATATAAAGCTAGTAGGTTTGTAAAAAGCAAAACTTTCATTTCATATTTACTTACATTCCCTATTTCAAATTGATACTAATACATAACAGGTAGGCAATTTCCTTTAACCTTAAGTGTTAAAACCAGCTAGGGCATTGATCAAGCCCAGGGGCCGGTTGTTCAAAAGCCGATTAACTTTAAACCAGGATAAACTCTTAACAAAACCTATTGGTTGTCATGGTAATTAACCCTGGATTAGGGCTAATCGTCTTTTGAACAACTGGGCCCTGCAGGGCTATTGTATGTACAGATATCTGGGTACTTACTGCAGTAAGCTCCTTCGTTTCTTCTTGTACATTTTCTAGCCTGTTTAACACATCTTGTGACACCTAGAAGTATACAAACCCAATCATTCTGTCAAATGAATCTCTACAAAATTATGTTGAGGATGACAATTAAGATTTGCTAAAATTAATTTTCTGTCAGCAAGTTATCAATTTGCACAAGTTTTCAGATGTTTTTTGCGAGTTGGAAAGGATTGTTTGTGTCACCTCAAAAGCTACAAAAAATTTTACTTACATTCACTTTTTTAGGCAGTGCTATTTTCAAAAATCTCTTTCCCACAAATTAAATAAGTCTAGAATTTCTGCATGTTTGAAGCAAAAATATAATAACACACAAAAAAGGATGCATAAAAATGTCCTTCATCTAAAAACACTTAACATCAAAACTCAAAAACAATTTTTTTGTTTAGCGTTTTTAAAAATTATTTGTTTAGATGGTAAAAAATATCAAGTACTGTGGTACTGTTATACAAAGCCAATAATCATTAGCAAGCATTTCAATGGCAGTATTAGTTGCCTCATGAATTTAAGAAAGAAAAGTTTGATTTGAGAAGCTGTTAAATTGAAAAAAATATATTATAAAATAATATACATTTTATCAGTACTGGCAGTGGAGTAACTGTCAGTTAATCAGTTACCCAGTTTTTAAAATAAGGAGTAGAAAAAGTTTTAAAGGAAATTATTGTTTTACTGCAATGTCTTTAATTGTCAATTTTTTATGGTTGGCTATATGTTGCAGACAGTAGCAATGTAGTCAGCAAACATTAGTTTCCTTATATGGGAAAAAACAAGCTTCAGCTAGTGCTTACATGCATGTGTGTTAAACAGATTAGACATAAACATAATTTTTTTTAAATCTACTACATTCAAAAGGCATGTATATGTGAAGCATTGAAGCTGTTGTTTTATTCTCTATAAAGAACCTAACATTTTACTGGCTGCATTGCTATTGTCTGCCATTCAACACTAGGTTCCTTATATGGAACGAAACAACAGCCCCAGTGCTTAACAAATATCAACAATTGACCATTGTGTGTTTTAAAACAACTTTTTTAATTTGAATTCACCATATCTATCTTTTATGCTTTTTTGTACAACTGAGCAATCATAATAATTGCAAATTACACTTAATGTATCATGAATGAAAACATTCATTGCTCTAATTATGTGGGTAGATTCTGGGAGGCACCACAAGTCAAGCTATTATAATAAATAATTATAAATGCTCTAACAAGTTAAGCCCCCTAGAGTTTTTTATCATTATTTCATACAAGGACTAGAGATGTCAAGCTCTGAGCAGGGTGTTACAATTGTAAGTTGTGGGGGGGGGGGGGAGTATTAAAGCATTAATGTTCACATGTAGTGTAGCTGCAGCAATAACCAAATTACTTGGTAAAAAGTTATACAAACAAAATATCAAATTTGTTAAATAAATAACTAATGACGAAAAATAAGCAAAAGATTCTTTTAGAGGTCAGAACCCTTATTCTCAGCTCAGAAGCAATTTACTTTTTATGTTTGGCAGTTTGTTTTTCGCATTTTACTTTTCGCATTTTACTTATTGCCAATTGTTCTAATTTCTTTCGTATGAAAATTAATGTAAGGAGAAGTTAGGTTTTTGTTTGGGCTAAACGTACCTGATCCTTTTAAAACTTAACTGAAGTCCAAGAAATTGCTTTGTTTCTAACAATTATGGGAATTGCAACTTGGAAACATTTTGTAGGAACAGTTTTGTTAGGTACTATTAGTAGTAACAGCTTTAACTTTCAGATAAGGTTCCTCAGGCTTTCAAATCGGCTATACAGTCATGTAACATTCCATAACTGTAGCCTGTGTCTTAATTAAGCTTATTACCTCTTTCAGATGGAATAACAATATACAATGACACAAAAGATTGCAACTTGCAAATTTACCTATAACTCCTAGCTCATAAATGTTTAAAATTAGCCATGGCCATAAAATGTGACCCTAATGGGAAAACATACTCTTACGAGGATATCTGAGGAATCAAAGAACTAAAATATCATAGCAAATGTAAACAATGAATTTTTAAAATAAGTTTGCTATATCGTGCAACTTTTACATGTTTCGCTTCAGTACTTGGTATTGAAACAAAGTTTACTTCTTTGGCTTTAAATTGCGAAAGATTTAAAGAGACAACAATTGCTGTTTGGAGGCTTAATAACAATTCGAAATAGTTCGACTGCTTGTTTGTTCGTAACCTCCGCTTTCATGAAACTTAATTAATTGAAATAAGTGTTACTTGAATCATTCCTAATCAGTATAAGAAAGACGTTTTTGGCCATGATTTCAGGATTTCCCATGAACCTTATGAAAGGCTTGGCTATCCATTCCGAAGTTTTCCGAACAGCTCAGCAGCCTGTAGCAATTTTTAATGAGCCATTCGAACGACTGGCAACCCATTCACAATACTCAATAACCCGTTCGAAAGTTAGTGGAATCCATTTAAACAGCTTGTGTAACTGTTTAACACCTGTTCGATAACCGTTTATTTTACCGATTTAAAGGAAAGTCATTAGAGTACGTTTTCCTGTTCAGGGTCACAAATAGCAAAGAGAGAAACTGTAATTTCAGATTTCAAACACACAAGGTCAATAATACAAGGAAGAGTATTACTAACTGTTACCTTCCCTGAGCTTTTTTAGGGGTAAGAGATTCAAAATTCATTATGGTTAAATGTACAGCGCTATCTTTTTTAGAAAGGTTAATTAAAGCGGTTCATTGATGATTACAAAGGACATCACACAACATAGAAAACAAGCTCAACATCAGAAAAAGATTTAAATAATTACAAGAAGTATAACAACATGCAGTATTAAAAACGAATAACATGCACACATTAAACACAATTATTATTACCAGAATTAAGAACTTACATCTTGCTCTTGTTTTTCCATTGGAATGTCAAATGTAAACTGCTACGTGCATGTCATGAGAGGTTAAAACAGTTAAAACTTGTATTGGCTGTACAGTTGTTTAAAGTAATATTACAGTTTGAAATTAAAAGTTAGAGAACCAGCAAGAAATTTTCATTGGTGTTGTTAAGTACAGAAAATGAGCTAGTTAAAGTATCAGCAAATACGTAGTATTGACATTATTCAAAACTTTGCTGGTTCTCAATTAGAAAACTCAGTAAAATATTATATCATAAATTATTTGCTTACAAATTAGATTAATTAAAAAATTAAACATAAACATAATATGCAATTAGACACTACAATATCATCTAGCTGTTAAACATAGTTACTGTCAGTTCCAGTTATGAGGAGGTATTTGCCACTGATCAACATAAATTGAAAAATATATTTTAGAAGCTGTCACTTCTTGTTTACAAATATGTACGTAGGACTAAATTTAATTTCTTTTAATTTTCTGGAAATAATCAATTTCTGTTTCAAGTTTTTAGGAAATATTAATGCAAAAAAGGAATGTTTCCAAAAGAAACTACCCAAAATTAAATTTCATAATTAACTAGTCAAAAGTCCCAAACTGCAAAGAAAAATTCCTAAACCACAAAATTTGTTCTAGTCAGAAGAAAGCCTTGAAAAATTTGTATCCTCTTTCAAATGGTACAATACTTTTGACAACAACAGTTACATTCCTCAGTGGTTTCCTTTGTATTTTCTTAATTTTCAATTTTAAATATCTATCTATAAAAATTATAACAATTATTACAATTACAAATTTACAACGACATATATTACAAAACACCTGGCCTAACCACTGCTAGTTACAATTTAACTATAAATGACTTAATTTGCTAATGCTGAAACATTTTAATTAAAAAATTGAGACCATTTTCTGTGCGATTTTTCAATACTTTGTTTTTCAATGGCTATTTGTTTTTCTATTTTGTATCTTGCCTTAAATTTGAGTAAAAATTTTGTGGTTTGTTTTGTATGGTTAATTTTTTTCTTCTCATTCCTAAATGCCTTAATAATAATTTTATTGTATGTGCATATGATGTTTTGGCAAAGACAGAAAAGATTCAAGACCTCAAGCTAGTGGCCTTGCTACTTAGCTGCACTGGTCATAAAATAATAACTATTGTTTTTACCACTCAAAAACATAATATTTTCTTTGCAGAAATGTGTACAAACCTCATACTTGAAAATAAATTAATAGTTCTCACTAGAGTTGCTCTTATAACTATTAAAAGCTCATTAAACAGATTTCAGGCAGTCCTTTGTGGGCATGTAAGCAGGCATCGATCCCAGAGATCCTTGGCAAGCCAAACACCTCATGGGCAGCAGAACAGGGAGGGAGGGGAGGGCACAGGCCTCCCAAATATTTTAGTTGGGGGACACTACAGGCTTTCAAGCACACCCAGGTGAAAAAGTAGGAGAAAAGTAGGACCAAAATTCTTTAAAAAGTAGGACAAAAGAA
>JANVCF010216932.1:1445-16450 GCA_025388745.1 Hydrozoanthus gracilis
ATATGGCGCGCCGCTGACCGATTCGCAGGTTTACACGTTTGTCAATTCGTCGATAGATTGATAGATAGATAGATAGACTGATAGATAGGCTCCGCAGACATAGAATCCGTCTACCACAGGTAGCCCGAGTAATTATACTAACCCAGATCATGACACAAACTTTGCTGAAAGCGTGTTTTGATATGCATTCCATAGCCAAACTGCTATTGCCGGTTTTCACCTGTGTCACAGTTGCCATGTTCGTGCACTTCCACAAAATAATTCTTTTTTTTATGTGAGACACCGACATGACCACTTCGTCATAATGTTTATATATATATCATCCATATTTAAAAAGCTGTTTTTGTATTTCAGCCCAACAATATCTTACTGATGACAGATGATCCATCACCAGAGATAAAAATAATTGATTTTGGCCTGACAAGAAAGATAAAAAAGGGAGAACAAATTTGTCTCATGGTTGGAACACCAGAATTTGTGGGTGAGTTACAAAATGCTGTTACACAGAGAGTTTCTGTTGGTACTTTACAACCAACAATGATATGTGTTTGGCTATATTAAAGGGCTACAGGATAAAGGTTTAACTGCGGGTAGAAGTCAAATTTTTTCTCTTGTACATGTATTTCTAAGTAGCGCGCCTGCGTAGCGGTTGTTTTTATAAGAAAGAGTGAGCAGGCCGCCAAAAGAAGGATCTGGAACGAATTAGGGGAGAAACAGTCTGCCCGAAAACTAGGCTCTTCTGATGACCACCGCCAATCACTGACATCTGTCAATGTCATCAAGCGGTATCGAAGCTTGAAAAATGAACAGAAACTCACATGAAACAACAAAATTTTGGACAAGTCAGTGACAGCAAACGTGGAACCCTATTTAAGCCAGTGAATTGAGGAAATGAACGACATGTTTTTTCCTCTCTCTCCTCAGAATTTGTGGGTGAGTTACAAAATGCTGTTACACAGAGAGTTTCTGTTGGTACTTTACAACCAACAATGATATGTGTTTGGCTATATTAAAGGGCTACAGGATAAAGGTTTAACTGCGGGTAGAAGTCAAATTTTTTCTCTTGTACATGTATTTCTAAGTAGCGCGCCTGCGTAGCGGTTGTTTTTATAAGAAAGAGTGAGCAGGCCGCCAAAAGAAGGATCTGGAACGAATTAGGGGAGAAACAGTCTGCCCGAAAACTAGGCTCTTCTGATGACCACCGCCAATCACTGACATCTGTCAATGTCATCAAGTGCTATCGAAGCGTGAAAAATAAACAGAAACTCGCATAAAACAACAAAATTTTTGACAAGTCAATGACAGCAAACATGGAACGCTATTTAAGCCAGTGAATTGAGGAAATGAACGACATGTTTTTTCCTCTCTCTCCCCTGGCTCTTTTCGCTCGCGCGTTCAGGTCTCAATTGACGCTCTAGGTCTCTCCCCTAAAAAAGGAACCGCTATGCAGGCTAATTTTTAAGTAATGTTACTACCAAGAGATGCAACTTTAATATATATACGTATAAAAATATATGGTACAATTAATGTTGCTTAAATAAGCTACATGTTATAAGATTTATAACATACCTTTATCCTTTATGGCGGTACCAATATTTTATGTGGACATCAAACTACCAGTGTGCAAAACACTGAGCAAGGCTCTTAAAAGCCCCTGTTTATGATCCAGATCGACACAGTCACATTCAAGCACAATTTGTAAACGAATTACCGTCTTTGAAAAGACAAAACTCACCTTAATCTCTTGCAATTGACTTTTAATCGCATTTTATTGTCTTGTGGCAGACACTGCTTTCTGTATAAATAAAGTCAGAGATAACTTATATTTGTGTGCGTATCATAGTAAGTTATAATACGTATTTGCATAAATTACGTGCAAAGTTACTGAGTGTTATCATCTTGATATAGTTAGTAAGCTAAGATGTGAGTTTGTTTAGTTATTTTCGCCGCCGAAAGTGACGTTTGGTTAACAGGCATCGCAAGATGGCATGGCAGGCAGCGTGAGCAGTGTTTTCGGGGAGAGAGAGAACAAAAACATGGCGATTTGTCTGTGAATTGAACTAAGTGCGACTAGTAGTTGATATCAAAACTGAAAGTACGTTATCCCTTGCGAGTCTTTTTGAGAGGACAAATTCCCGAAAGTTTGTGTGTAGTAGTTAGAAATTAAAAAAAACCTTTTTTGTTTTTAAAGCGCCTGAAATACTAGAGTTTGAGCCAGTTGGAATGCCAAGTGATATATGGTAAGTATACAAGGACTCTTTCGTGCTAGCATGGCAAAACAAATGTCCAGTTTATGGAAAGCGAGTTACTTTCAGCGTATTGATGTTAGGAAAGCCACAAAGGTTCTTAACGATTGGGCGCAATTTGAATGTATGAAACAGGATAATTTTCCATGAAATGTATAGTAGATAGGCATCGCATCCATGCCCGTCCAGCCTCTTTTCCATGTTTTTCCATACATAATGAAAAGGGCAAAACTAATGGCAGAAGATCAATTTTCAAGACTGTATTTGTGGTGTATTAGATTATTTTTCTTAACTTTTGTTTTGTTTAACCTTTGCAGGAGTATAGGAGTCATGGCATATGTAATGTAAGTATATAACAGAAACAATTGATAAATGTGAGGTGGTCAAACCATTAGTCAGTTTTTCTTTTGGACATAGACATTCTCATAATTGTACATATGTTGTAACTGCTTCTTTTATATTTTTCGTTTCGGCCTTAATATCATAACTAAGATATATTCAAAGTAGTAGTAGTAGCAGTGGTGATTGTAGTAGTTTTCTAGAAACAGTAGAAGAAATAGTAGTAGTAATTATAAGCAGTGCAGTGGTAGTTTTCATTTATACTGCTTTTACCATGCTTGCCAAAACAAATCCAACAACTGAAGAGGTGTAGTATTACTCGCATAACAGAACATAGCTTCAAATTAACTAACAACAGTAAGTGGAGATCAGATGATGAGTGAAAACTGGATTTCCAGACGACTGGAATCTTGACTTTTGATGAAATTAGGACAGAATCTAGATGTTTGGAATCTGGACCTTGGATAATTGGAGATCAAAACCAAGATATGTTAAAATTTGAACTTGGACAAGTTGAGGTGAGTATCTAGATGTCTGGAATCTGGACTTTGGATGAATGAAGGTCAGTATCTAGATGACAGGAATCTTGACCTTAGATGATTTGAGGTCAAAAGACAGATGACATGAAACAAGACTTTAAGTTAGTGGCAATAAGAAGTCAGGTTGGTTAAAACTAAAATTTGGATGAGTGAAAGTGAGAATATAGATGTCTGGAATCCTGACTTTGAATGATTGGAGACAGAAGCCAGATGAGTGAAAACTGGACCTTGGATAAGTGGAAGTGAGTAACCATGTGTGGAATAAGGACTTTTAATAGTTGAACATCGAAATCTGGACCGATACTGACTTGAATCGGGACTTTGGACGATTGGATATCAGTAGATGAGTGAAAAGTGAACTTTGATTGAGTGGAGATCAAAATACAGATGACTAGAGTCTGGAACTTTGATGAATGCAGGTGATTAAAATCTGGACTTCAAATGATTTGAGATCACGATTGAGGTAACTAGAATCTGGATTTTTGACCATTGAAGTTTAGTATCAGAATGCAGATGAACTCTAGAGTATAAATCCAGTTTGCTGAAGTTCTAATTTTTTGGATAAATAGAGACCAGAATTAAGTAAGTCAGTAGACCAGTATGTTTTTTACTACAAGGGGATGAAAAATGCTTAAGTTTTGTTTCCATTTGATTTTAGGCTAACAGGAACATCGCCTTTTGCTGGAGAAGATAAGCATGAAACAACCTATAATGTGTCACTTGCAAATGTAGAGTTTCCTGAAGACATTTTTCAACACATATCATGCACGGCTCAAGATTTTATTACAACATTGCTCCAGAAAAACCCCGAGTAAGTATTACCTTTGATAGGTGCTATGTGTTCAAAAAGCGTTTTCTAATCAAACTTGATTCCTCTTCAAATCATACTCTGGTTTTGTTTGGTTTGTTTTGAGGAACACTTCAGCCCATTCTTTGAAATTTAGGATCAGTTGTCCAAATATCTGTCTAAGCCCAGGCTTTAAAACGGAGGCTTAAATAAACCTCATTATTGGTAATGATAAGATTGAGATTCTAGCTTTGTGGACTGAAATGGTCGAAATTTACGGAGCTATAACATGCTATGTATAACACAACACATTACAACATGTTATATTTAACATAACTTGCCATTACATGTTTATATAACATGTTTTTAACCGAGCTACAACATGTCTACCTAGATTTACCGGTGAGTAACGTAGTAGAATGTAACTCGACATTTCGTTTTGACAATCGACAATTACTCAGGACTATTTCTTCTCAAGCTGAGATGTACTGAAAGAGTAGGTTTATTGCATCTTTTAAAGGCAACTAGTAAATTGTTCTTCTTTCTGATCAATTACTAGGGACAGGCCAACAGTATGTGAATGCTTGCGGCACCCTTGGCTTGAAACAGAAGAACTTGTTCACAAAAGTCCAATTAGAAAAACCCGAAAACCCAGTCGCCGAGAGTTGAACGGCTCAGATCTTATCAAAGGGAACAAGAAGCCCCTCCAACTTCAGTCTAGGATAACAGATCGCAACAACAATTTGTCAATAGGTATGTGTTTTTTTCTTCTACTTTATGTTTGGAGAGGATCCACGAGGTGTTAGGTGGTGGTATTGGGTTGGATCTAATTAGCATTACATATGATTGCTTTTTGTATTTTACTCGTAATTACACGGCTATTTAAGTCTCGAGAGGAAGAGGGACACTAAGTCAATAATGTTTGCACCGAAGGAAGTCTATTGATAAGAAACTAGAACGTTAAATTGCGTTTTTCATCATTTTTGTCCCATGAAATTTAAACATTGAATTGGAAGTTTGAAAAAAGTAAATCGGTTTGACTTGGCAGCACTGTACAGTTTAGTATTATATTGCTTCCATCTTAGTTCAGAATTAAAAGAGTTAGAGATCTTTGTAAAAGTCGCCTTGTTGCTTTGGGAGCACTAAACCAGGAACTAGATTTGTCTACTACTCTAATTTTCGCAATAAACTATTACAAGTAGTTATTGCGCCAAAGCAGTCCTTGATGTACTTTCATATAAGCAAAGTTTCTGTTACGACAAGATGGGGCCTTATATGAACAGGGGTTCATCTTAGAAATGAAACTGTTCTAAGAACCCTTTCAGGACTACTGTGAGCAAAATACAAACGATGTCGTGTTCTGTCAACCTTTTAGGTAAAGTAGGTGTTATGGTTAATGGCGAGGCGTGATTCCACGACAACCTGATCTGTTCTCGAGTGAGATTCAACACTGCAGATTACAAATTCCAGTCACCGTTGGAGGATTCTCAGTGTTCTCGACGTTTTCTTTGATGGAATTTTTTTGAGCTTTGACGTTTCAAATCCAGTATGATTTTTCAGTTGTTCAGTTGTTGCTAAGATGCCAAAATTGTGACCACACGAATTCCACATCCAGTTTTCATAGTAGCAGTGAACTCTTGTGTTTGTGACGCCGTTATGTTGAATTTATCATCAGCAGTGGAGTTTTCCTTCACATTTAGTCAACACTGGGTGCAGTATGTCATCACCTTTATATGGGGTTTACGAGGTCTCCTTCAAAGTTGATAACCCTCATTTTCTGGTGTTTCCTTGATTAACACTGTGGCTGCAAGAGCATGATGTAATCAGAAGCCGTTGTTCAAGGAGATGACCACGATTGCTTGTGCTTTTTATGGTTTCTACTACCTGCAAGAGACTTTTACCGAAGTCATGGATGTGAAAGAAGCCGGCCTTGATTTCTTTTTGACAGTGAGTGCAACGATCATGTCCTGTCTCTTGTCACGGTTTTCTTCAGTTGTTGATAAGGAGCCAAAGCGACAAGCGTACCTGGTTGGTAGTCAGACCTACTCTCGGGGAGTTCATTTGATAGGGCCTTTCACTTTAGTGGAAGCTATAATGAAGAAACACCAAGTAAACAAGCGTACGGCGACAAATTGCAAAGGTTCTTTGATAGATTTAAAGTGCATTGATTCATTTTCTGAAATACAAAGTTGGGTTCCACTTCAACCTTTGTTTATCATTTTTGTTTCAAAGATTTCTACAAAACAGGTACATGAATTCAGTTGAATAGGTTTTCCAAAGCTCATCTGTTTATTAAACGCTTTCCCCGATCCCCTAAAGAACGATAACAGCAACCTTCTTTAAAGCATCAGTTTAACCCTTTCAGCCCCAGCCAGTTTATAAACAGTTCTAACGTCTCCTTACATAACTCATACACATTATGATAACTGGTTATGAGAAACTGGGATTTGATCAAACATAGCAAGCTACCATCGAAGTATGGAAGGAAAGCTCTTTTGGTTACATGAAAAATATGGGTTCAATTTGGCAGAATTTGGCAACACGCCGATTGGTGTATTTTGGGCTGAAAGGGTTAAGTTGATCATATCAGTAGCAAACTATTGGTATTGACTCTTGAATAATCATAACCCCGGGGTTGGCAATCGAACATGATCGAACACATTTTTTATCGAACGCAATCGAACGATTGTGTTCGATTATATTCGGTTATAGATAGAAATCGTACTCACTGAAAAATTTCCGGGTCAATCGAACTTAATCGAATCGCGGTCAGATTTTAAATAGGCGGTCCCTGCCCTGAAAATAGAATTAACTAGCATTTGTGAATGCAAAAACGCTATTTTTTTGGCATGATTTCGCCCTTGGTAGTAGTGATTAAAAGCATCTAAATTGGATACATCGCACAAAATTGAATTTAGTCGAACATAATCGAACGAAATCGAACTATTAAGTTCGATAATCGTACTCACCAAAAAGTTTAATAGATTCGATTTTGTCCGATTACCGAACATTATCGAATACAAACGTTCCGTTAGGTTCGATTACGTTCTCGATTACCAGTCGTTCGATTGCCAATCCATGGTTGTGTTTGCAGATGGTGTTTTATGACGAGTACTTGTCCTTTCGCTAAATAAATTATTCTGTGTAGAGAAAAATAGAAAAATTAAAATAGAGAAATTAATCGCCACGCGAAAGGCAAAACGTCAATTCACCGTCAGCCGTCCCTTCGTTGACTCCACGTACAAGAACGCGAGCCTGGAGACTAGTTTCCAGTCTAACGTGGCTTTGAAAACCGGGACGGCGCACGTTGGGTGACCTTCCTGCCGTTCGCGCGGAAAAATAGTGGTGCCAAATCTCTCGATTGTTGTGGCAATTCTGGGTGTTGTCAAAGCTCCACGCTGTAAGCCGCAGCGGTTTAGGCGTCGTGTCATTGTTGTAGAGGATAACACCTCGTAAGTGGCTTTCGTGTCGGAGAATAAAAAGCTACGAATATTTTAAAGAACACATGGCATAGTATCTATGTTTTCAATGTTTATATGGTGAACAATTCACCTTCAAGACTTTTAAGTACCGTTTTGTGGTGGCAATTGTTGAACATGGCTTAAGAAGACCTTAGTTTAAAAGGTAGCCCATCGTGTGTGTACATAGGCAGAGGTGCTTAGACACACATGATTAATATTACAGCATGTTTGGCAAACAAACCATTGAACAAAGTTAACAAATGCAATACAATCGGTATCTCTAAATTTTTGTAGAGAATTTTAAATTGTGACAAACTAATATATGAACAACTTCGGTTTAACCTGAAGCATACTTTTGTGGCTGCATGGTCTCGCGTGAGGTACATTAGGCATTTTTTTGAAATCTGAATGATTGATGAAACCGATTAAATTATAATGAGTTGTAGAACAAATGTTATTGTAAAATACTGTTAATAGTATTTTTGTGTTTGTAGTAAATTAACATTTTGTGAATTGTGTGGAGTCGTTCATGGTCGCAAAGATACAGGGAGACTGGGACGGGTTACATGGGGCAGTTTTATTTCTTTCTCAGTTCCAGTCCTAGTCCCCAAGAATGACAGCGGAACCGTGTTATCTGAGGCTTGTCTTCGGAGCCTGAAACGGGGAAGTTTCCAATTCTATTTGATCTATCTGCGACAGTCCGTTGAACCGAGCTTGTTTTCGAACAATTTGAAAATAGAGAGCTTGGACAACGTTTGCTCAGTCAGCTTGGATAGGGAGACTGGTGTTTATTCATCTGTGGCGGAAGCAAAAAATTACAGGGGGGTAAAGTTGAAACTTTAGTAGTTTGTTTTAGAACTGAAACAACTATTCAAAAGTTATCGTGGTTAACCAAAAAATTAATGGGGGGACTTGCCCCCTCCCCCCCAACCAAATTATTGGGGGGAGTGGGGGCAGTGACCCCCCTTCCGCCGCCCATGTTACCGGATGTTTCACACGAGACCCTTCCATCTGGCCCCTGCTACCCCAGTCGTATTTATAGATGGAAATAATTACTCCAACATTTTGTAGCCATGGGAAGCACGGAAAAAGAAATATCGGACGGATGTCTGCGTGTCGCGCTCGCTGGAGCAGTTGGAAAGATTATCTTCAGGATGTCGAGATTGTCATTGGATCTGGATGTTACGGCAAGCTGGAGGGTGTTGGAGATGTTGATAGAGTGGAGCTACGAGGTTTTTCAGACGCAAGTGAGGATGCTATTGCGATAAAAGTTTGTCTTTGTTTGCTGAAAAAGAAAGATGAAATCGGCGTGTTACTGGTCTACGACTGAGGGAAACTCGCTCCTGCCAGTCCCACAAGAAATATCTCAAGTGGAACTTGCATTTGTGGTGCATGTCTTTTTTTTACAATATTCGCCCCAGGGGCAGGGATTAACCAACAGAGCACAGCTCCAATAACGGGTTCCCGTAAAAGCAGTCTAAAAAAGAAAGAATTTATATTCGCACATTGACCAGGTAACCTAATAAGAACACAGTAGGGCCATTTTCGAATAGCCTGGCTTCTTTATATTTGTTTTTTTGGGAAGGGGAAAAATAAATAGGGGAAGAATAATTGAGTTTCGAAAGTGGTCCTAGGCTGCACAGCAATTCAGAACGTATATTTTTATGTTTAGATAACAAATCGTGTACGTTTGATACGTCCAACGCACGCCCTGCAAACCAAGCTACCCCGAAGCTGGAGACTTACAGCCTGCCTTGCTCAATGAACAAAAGAGTTTCTGGGTGTTAAACTTCAAAGATCCAGGAATGCGAAGAGCGAATCTCAGTCATCCACGACTACACAAAGATTTGCACGCTTTCAGCGGAGTACAATTGCAATCCATATGAAATAACCAACTGGCTAGAATTCGGCAGAGGAACTTCAGCAGACCTAACAGACTTTCTCAAGCAACTTGAAGGAGAAAATTTAAGAGACGTCGATCACCGATGATGGACTCTGTCGTGTGGAGGCATACTTACGATGGGCAATACTAGTAGTGTACACAAAAATTTTCCTTTTTCGCGTCAGCGTTTGCGTCTCTAGTATGGACACGTCTTTAGAAACATGGTGGTGTAGTGCCCTTTAGGTAGCCACATAGGGCGCTATTATGTGTACACTACTAGTATTATACGACAGAGTCCATCATCGGCGATAGGACAAGACGTCTCTTAACATTATGTTGACAATTTTCTCCGAGTTGCATGTGCAACTTGTGCACTCCCATTGTCTACGCGCCTATTGGCCTGTCAAAGGGATTGAGCGCGCGGCTGCGACCTTGATGTGCATTGCAGATCAGTTTACTTACGGTGTGTCTGGTGCCTGCAGTGTATTAAAGGGACCTACCAGTCAATGAGAAGGTAGAAGTCGAAAAGGATGATCATGAGCAGTCTTCCATGGGCAAAGAGTGTTTCCTTATTTTTACTGAACGGTGAACCGCGAACTCAGGGTTTTGTTGAGTTCGCGTTAGAGACTGGGACTAGCCTCAATTTTTGTGTGGCCTGAGGCCGAGTTTTTCATATCCGCCATTTTTCAAAACGTAGTATTTTGGCCTGGGGTTGGAGGAGTCTAAGTGTTGGTCAGTCGAGTTTCAGAGGTTTTCCTACAGTTTTTAAAGGAAACTGGTCCGGACGTGAGTTGTTGTTATTGTTTCTTTGTTAATTTAAGTCTAACAGTAAGTCGAATCTGTATAAGTATGTGAACATTGTATTCTGAGGAATAGATTTTCAACTTAGATCGTTGTTGTTTTTTGATCAATGTAAGTTCTAGTTTTCACCTGCATGTGATGTGTACACGCTATTTTGTCTGTCTCTTCATTTTTTGGACGAGAGACAAAATTGTCTCAAGCTATCGTCCAAAAAAGAAGAGAAAGACGTCAATGAACCCTTGGTGCAAGTGAAACTGAAAGTTTTCATTGAAAAACACAACGCCGTTAACTAGGGTTTCATTAAAGGTTTTTCTGTCGATAAAAAATAGGCTAAATTTCCGGGGGGGGAGTACTTCGAGGTCACAAGGATAGGGATGACCAACAGAAAAGTCCCCAAAGTACCTAAAAAATACCTAGGGATAAAAATTGGCTACCCTAAAAAATACCTTCGGTTCTAAATTTACCCTAAAAAATACCAATTGAATGCTGAAATTTTTCCGTGGTTTTAGCTAGTGGGTTGGCGCAAAGTACCCTCGTGTTGTTCTGAACATGATATGCAGTAAATTGTTAAAGGCACGTGCATAGTAGAACCTTCGCCAAAGGACTTCTTATCAGTATGCATGTTTGTTAAAACCCAGGACTGCAAGTAGTCCAATAGCAATGCGTTTTTAATTCCTTTTAATACCAGGCTCTTGGTTTAACACCAGATTTCTTTTTACAACCCCTAAAAAATACCTGACTTGCAGTTTTAACCCCTAAAAATATGACGATCATACCTACCATTCCATTCTCAAAATCACTGTTAGGGTTAGGAGTAATGGTTAGGGTTGGGGTAAGGATTACATACCGAAATGAAGTGGAGTTTGGCAACCATAAACTGCATGAAAATGTGAAGTTTGGCAGCCATTATTGTATGTATAATTAAGTATGGGTGAGAATAGAAATTTTACCAAAAACTAAGCGAGAACGAAATCAAAACTGGCCATTGGTCACACTTGTTATATTACTATTGGAGTGCTGAAGAATACATACATCAACAAAAAAAACCATGCTGAAGAAATATAATTAACTTTAAAAACAAAAATAATTAACATGGTTATGATGAAAACAAGAAAAGTTATTGATACTCAAAGTCAAGTTTAGCTAAAACTCAAGAGTGAGACTTGGCCAAGATTCACTTTTATCCTTATAAAAAAATTCACTGTTTCTTATAATAAAAATTCACTGTTTCTTATAAAAAATTCACTGTTTCTTATAAAAAAAAATTCACTGTTTCTTATAAAAAAAATCACTGTTTCTTATAAAAAAATTCACTGTTTCTTATAAAAAAATTCACTGTTTCTTATGAAAAAAATTCACTGTTTCTTATAAAAAAAAATCACTGTTTCTTAAGAAAAAAGCGTGTACCACCCTAACTCAGGCAAGAATAGACACTATCTGCAAAAATGGCAGCTATATTAATATCTTTTGTTAACATTCAATTTAGTCTCACTAGTCCATTTGGAGTAACATATTCTTTTGATAGTTTAACATAAGAATGAGGCTAAAACTTTTGGTTAATTTGGATGTAGACAAAGGTCTGCTACACTTTAAAACATTGCCATCTACAAATCAATAGTTCTGGTTATGGTTTACACAGGCAACCATAGACGGACAACACTACATGTATGTTGCTGTCCAGTTTGCAACAACAAACCGTTGTTTTACAGTAGAACCTTTTTTAATGGCTACCTCTAGTACTGTTTATTATGTACTGACAAAATTCTCATACATTTCCTTTCAAAAAACCCTTTATAATATGAACCCTATCCAACATGGTCCATGGCCATAAAATCTTGGTCTTTGGAGCACAATTAAACTTAACCTCTATTATGGACACTTTGGAACCATGTGTCCATATGAACATTAAAGTTGTGGTTAAGTATCATTTTCTGACAACAGTTACAGTTGTGCTGCTCATAAGTCATTCTTTTAAAAAAATTACTTTTTGTTGCACTAGAAAAGTAATGCTTGATTTTAGATACTGTACACTCAAGCCTGTCAAAGGGGTCTTCATAGCAGCATGACCACAGTGACCTCCCTGATACAGACACATTGCTCTGTCCCTCCAATGTTTGTGGCTGTTTGCCGACCAGGTTTTTCAGGTTACTAAAAGGCCAAAACTAAAACTTTTTCCAATAATTCCTGAAATTTTTCGATGAACGTTTATCAATCAAAGTCCCTTTAATTAATGTACAAATATTATTGACATGCCTTTAAAGTGCCTATGACGTGAAATATTTGGTATAGGTTTTGTTTCCTCATGATCAATGGATAAACTCTGCTAAATGCAGAGTAGTGGTGAAGAAATTTTGTCAAAATCTTTTATGGCTCAGTGAGTTATGCAGTTTTTGTTTAAAAATATTCGTTTCTGTTAAAAAACGTCATTAAATTTTTATTTCAAACATTTTCAAGATAATAATTCATTAATTAAAATTATAACAATGTGACTATTGTTGCCAGAATTGAATTTTTTGAAATAAAAAAGATTGTCTCTGGTCTCTCGTGCCACTTCATATGCCTCCTGCTACATCATCATTGCTCGCTTCAAGTTTAAAAAATGTAACAGGAACTGCACGAAAAGTTTTATTTTGAAAATTACTAATATTAAAGATATCTACTTTTCATATGGAACTTAAAAAAATAAGCTTGATAGGGACTTTAATGTTTTCAACTGATGACATTACAAGATAAGAAGGCAAAGTTTCAATTTTTTGAAATCTGCTGCAAATCCATAAACTTTGGGTGAATTTGGGCCAAACTTGGACTAATGAATCTTACTGCTTTCTTTAGATTTGTAACAATTTTTCATCGTCATGGCAACAAACTTGGTTCCAGGCTCCCACTTGTAAAAAATCTATTTAAATGCTATTCCAAGAACTTTCACCAAAAAAATTCTGCCAAAACTATGTTTTTTCTTTTGCATGGTTAGACAAAGTATAGGAATTTTGTTGTAATATGTTGCACAACTTCTGGTTTGAAGAAAAAACCTCATTAAGGCCACATAAAAAAATTACTTGTTTAGCGTCTGCGCCCGACCTCAATTTTTCTTTGTATAAAACAAAAAATAATTGTAAAATAGAGTAACATGAATGTGCCCGCAATCCACATCCTCATCCCTATACTCCTAGGAATATGTGTGATGCTTCTCGCTCATTACTAGTCTTTATTTAGTTCATTAGCTTCTTGCTCATTCATTCACAGAAACACGTGGAGCAAAGTTGGCACTTGGCCATGATTTGACCACATCTAGTTGAAGTTGGTGAATTGTACATGTAGCTGGAGTTCTTAGACCAATTTAAGAGACATAGTACAAAATTAATTTCATTTGTGGACAGCTACTGTTCTGTTTTAAAGTTGTTTACATAAACCAGAATTAGTTTTTCAAATAAATGTTTTCATTTTGTTGTTGTTTTAGTACAGTGAGCGATGGGATTATTGCGTTACATCACCCTCTTAAGCAGGTGCAAACTGTCTACTTTAGGAACTATACTAAACCTCTGCAGAGACAAAAAAAATGCCCTCCCGACCTGGAAAATTTAAGATGAGTGGATGCTAAACAAGTATTTTTTTTTATTTGGCCTAAATAAGAAATTAGGTAAACCAAAGATGAGGAGTTATGCAAAATGTGTGGTGAAGGGGTTGGTGCTATCTTGACTTTTGCCATAATTTTTATAAATTCAAACTATCCATATCAAATAGACTGAATTCTGTGCTTACAAGTGCTCTTGGTCTTCAAGTTGTTTTCTTGCTAAGGGATCTGTGTGTAAACTTATCTTATGAAATTACAAGCATATCAAGAAATGGCACATTATATTTAAATAATTGACAATAATCTTAAACTTCATAAGCCAGTATACACAACAAAATAGGCAACTCAAACATCTCGGGCATCAGATTTGTTTCTTAATACAGTTTATTACTATAAAATTATGAAAATATACAACCTTTCTTTTTTCATAAATAACTACGATATTACAGAAAATGTTTTATATGTTCCTCTCCTCAAGTACTAATTTTACTGTTGCCTAAGTTTACAAAGTTCAATTTTATCTCTTATCCTGAAATCCAGGGCAGAGTTCTTCAAAGCAGAGAAATCCTAAAGCAGGTTTGTTTATAGTTTGTTTATCATAACACCCATTAAGTAAGAACTATACGAGTAGCAATAACATACAGTGGCATATTTGAAAATTGGACAGATTTGAGTGAGGCCTTACCACTGGAAATGGGCAAAAATCTGAGTTTTGCTGATCTACAGCAACAACAAGAAATCCAGTAAAACCACCCAAAAGAAAAAGGAAGAATTCTCTAACCTCGTTTGGATTCATACACTCGACTTACAAAACAAATCTTCTGAGAAGCAGTAGCAATACCTCCCTTGAATCAACATATTGCCAAATATTGTTCACAGCTCTAGGGCAGAATGCCAGAGTGGTTATGGGACCTGATGCCAGTGAGGGTCCCCGCGAATCTATCTGAGTTGCACACCCAAGCCCTTAATTAAACTCTTATCTTATCTTATACTTATCTTTCTCCCTTTTGATTGGAGTCCTAAATGAAACATTTTGCTCAAAAGATGTCCAAGGGGGTTTTCAACCTTTTTTGTGTCTTTTTTTTGGAACTGAGCATTCAATTTTAACTAATCAGTGTTACACAAGAAGAACATATAAAAATATATACAAAGTTTGGTGCAAACTATCTTACCATATTAAAAAAAGAGCATTTCAAAATACAACCTCTGAGAAACGTTCAGAACATGCAACTTAAAAGTGTCAGCTCATGCTAAATGCCCATCAAAAACACCTGATTTATTTTCTTTGCTTAGACCCAAAAAGCAACTTAAAAGTGTCAGCTCATGCTAAATGCCCATCAAAAACACCTGATTTATTTTCTTTGCTTAGACCCAAAAAG
>JANVCF010217043.1:0-17408 GCA_025388745.1 Hydrozoanthus gracilis
TTTCTTGGCTTGTACAGCACAGGGAGCCCATCCAATTTGAGATTAGGATGCGTTCTCCTTACGTCGAACGCAATAATTTAGCCCAGCTGATATGTTACTGTAGTTACGTTGGAGTTGAAACGCTGGAATTAAAATGCGTATATCTGTACCTATTTAGGTTTTTTGTGGAAGAAGAATTTCCAAACGTTGGATTTGAAGAGCGGTCGCTATTCGATTGCAAAAGATGGTTCTCTGACCATTACCAACCTACAACTCTCTGACGCTGGGACCTACATATGCAAAGTTTATCAAATGTTGGGAAAGACAAAGACTGTCACAATACATGTGACTGTAAAACCAGCTGGTAAGTTCTTATCTGATTTAGCGTCCTATATTAAATATAGATTATCTGAAAACGATTTAAAACGCGCGTGTAGAGTTAGTCAAGAACAGGTTGTCAATAAGAAATATGACTGGAAACTTAAATCGCCTAGTTTAGATATTTCTTACACCAATTAGTCGGAGTATTTATTATTTTATTAAATTTGTCATTGTTGTTTTCTGAATGTTTTAGAAATTCCAAAGGAGTACCCAGAGGAGGAAAATTGTAAGTCTGCTAACCATTTTTTGTATTCTACATTCTCTGTGACGACAACACTTTTACCATACAAGCTCTTCGATCTATACAAACGGCTTTGTTAAAGTCTTCATAAAAGCTAGAAAGCTTAAGTTCTTTCTCTTTCCGTTCTAGCCGGTGACAGCTTTATAGAAGGAGATATTTATGTGGACAGTCATACACAGACGGTAATGGAGGGCCTGCTTGGTAGGGATGCACTCTCTAATCCCATTCAGCATTGGCCAAACGGCATTGTACCATACAAGTTTGCTAGTAATGTCGGTAAGGAGTTTCTTTAAATGAATTTAAAAAAGAATGCAGTAAAGAAAAAAATGAACTAATCTGAAGAATAAAATAAAAGAATAGAGTGAATTAATAAATAAATGAAGAGGCTTTTTTGGGTGCAAGGACCATCAGAACAAACTGAAGCATGTAATTGATGCTGGATAAAAAAAAAAACAGGATCAACAGTGAAAACTAAAATAAAATGTTTGAATCAAGAGTTTTCCAGTTGCCAGAGTTTTCGGTTCGGCAGGACGAACTTTAATCAGGGGCTGGAAGAATGAATAAGTGATGAAGATGGGCGGATGGGTTGCTGGAATTAGGGTTTAATAAAGCGCCTATTGATCTCCGTAAGATTCCGAATGTAACCGAATGTTCAAATTTTTACTTAAAACTAAAACTTGATACGTTTCTTCACAAGGCGAACTAGCCAGGAAAGCTTTTAAAGAAGCAACAGAAGAGTATCGCAAGTATACGTGTATTCGTTTTGTTGAGCAAACAACGCAAAGAGACTTTGTATACATAGTAAGCGAAAAAGGGTACGTACTCACGCAGTCATTTTGAATTCACTTGTAATGTCAATGTTAGCCAACGGTTGGGAAATAGACAAGCTCAGTCGTCAGTCCAAAGCCGAGCACGGCTTATAAGTTCTGGTTCTGCACGTTGCCGGGTCACAGGCACGGAACTCAGTTTTAGGTTTTTTCTATCGGGGGTGTTTTAAAAGCATGCATGTGTTTCCTTTGGGCAACTGTAATGGCGTTTCTTTTTACCATGCAGAGTGTTATCCCTGAGTAAAGTTTATGGTTTTCAGAGAAAAGTCAAACTAAACAGACTGCTTAAACGATAATCCTCCCCACTCTTCCTCTCCTCCCTAGATAACTAGTAAAAAGAAGAGAAAGGACTGCCAGTTGACAAAACCTAATTCTGTATTAGTGCCTATTGTGGCGAAGGGCTCAAACTTGTGGTTTCAAATGTTTGCACTCAGCTGCTATTTTCAATGCAAATATCTATATGTGTGTACATAGATATTTTAAAAATGTCATCATGTTACCAAAAATGACAAAGTCTGCTTGTGTCGTTCAACCTTGTACCCCGGCTCATTTCTCTCTCGTAGGGAGCCTGGGTACGAGGTCGTATGTAGTTGTGCATTTTACCGCTTTTTGGTCTTCTGTTTAATAAATTCGTATCTGTCCAATTTGTTTCTAATTTGACAAATGCTGTTTAGATGCTTCTCAACAATTGGTCGGAGCGGAGGCTCGCAAAAGCTTTCTCTAGGTCCCAGATGTGAGCGCAAGGGTACTGCCATACACGAGATCATGCACGCTCTTGGCTTCTTTCACGAACAATCCCGACTGGACAGAGACGATTATGTTACAATCAACTGGGCTAACATTAAGACAAGTAAGCATGAGGACGCTGTTAATATCGAAAAAATTACATAGTACTTAAGAAAGTCGCTACATTTAAGTGTCAGATTACATTTTATTTGTAATAAATACTTCTTTTGTCCATGCAACAATCTTTCAATAAAGAGTATCTGAATCATTTAACATTGAACCGTTATATCAAAAATCAATGATGCCTTGAAAAAACATGAAATCCTTTTATTGACTTGACAAGCTTCTTATTACTGAAGCGAAAAACTATAATCACCAAATAAAATTGCCGAGAATAATATTTATAATGAGCCTTAATGTACATTTAAATTTTAAAAAATACAAAATTGTTGTTACTAACACAAATCTTCATTGTTAATAGACATGAAGTTCAATTTCCAAAAATACCGTCACGGGCTAGCAGACACTCTTGGTGAACCCTATGATTACGGATCAATCATGCACTACCCCGAGTACGCTTTCTCCGCCAACTTCAGGCCAACCATAGTCAAGAAAAGACCAGGGCCTGTCATTGGTCAGCGATATACTTTCAGTAAAACTGATATTAAGCAGGTACAAGATTCAATCAAACTCTTAAGTTTTCCCTCTCTACAAATCAATCTAATCATCTAACGTCTTCTCTATCTACTGTTTGTCAATATCTCTTTTTCTTTTAAGTGAAAGTTATTCCATCTTTTGACTTAAGGTACAGTAACCCAAGAGCTCACTCGTTACTCTATATAATGTCAGTAACGATAATACTAAAGGATGTGGAAAAAGGAACGAAACTTTTTGCTCGGCTCGTTTTTACTGTAGACGTGACAGAACTTAGTAATAAATAACCTTTAACTAAATTCAGCATACATAGCGTGACTAACAGCCAACCAAGCTCTTTTGGCTTGGTCTTAAAATACTAGAAAACTTAGAGCTGTAAGTGAAAGAAGGGGTTATTGTTTTGATTGATGGCTTTGTGACCTATATTGGAGTAAAAAAAGGTTGCTTTGTGACCTTCTAGAATTCGGTTAAAAGCTCATGGTTACTAGCATGCTAGTTCCAATTATATATCCTATACTAAATACCTCTTATTCTCTTAAGATAAACAAGTTGTACAAATGTGCCGAGACCAACACGACCCCAAAACCACCACAAACTACAACCCCCAAGCCTACTACTAAACCAACAACCACACCGACTACACAGCCAGCAACAACGCCAAAACCGACAACTAGAGGTATGTTAGTCACTCTTTTTGCCTCTGATATCTGATCTTGGAGCATTTCCAGACGGTAATATAAGATTTATGCATTTACATGCGTTTGGCGGGCAAGCGGGCAATATTCTTGACCTGCTCGCCCAATACTCTGAATTCCATCGGGCCCCTTTTTTATTTCGTAGTTACACAGGGAAGAGTGATTAGAGTTCAAAAGTTTACTGGCGGGATAGAGAAATTCATAGCCGAGGGCTCATTGTTCCATTGTCCGAATGAAAAGCAACGTAAAAATAGAGAAAGTACAGTCAGACAATAGACCAACTCAAAGTTCCTGTGAGAGAGCATACTTTTTTCCGGGGGAGGGAAAGTTGTCGCGAACCATCTAAAGATGTGAAATTATTAGCAATTAACAAATCAAAGCCGATGAGAACAGCTTCTGTCAATACTGAATCGACGTTTATCGGCTTTATACCAAGGCCTGACAAGTGCCAAATGGGATGGCCTGTTAAAAGTTAATGGCAAAGTTAATCGTTGTTACATACACAACTGGATCGTAGTTTTATAAACATTATATAATCAAAACTTGTATGATAAACAATGCCAAATTTTAAAAGTTAGTCAGATTCTAAAATGTTAGGAGGTGTATAGTTTGAAGGTAGAGAATGAAATGATTTAAGGTTAGTAGAAATGACTTGAGGTTTGCATCGTTCATAACACTAAAATTATATTTCCAATTTGCTAAAGAGCTTTCTGTTGTCACACAGGCCGGGTAGTTAGAAGGTGCAGCGACAACCGCTCTGGTTGCCCTTTCTTTGCCTATTACGGCTATTGTCGATACAGCCTTTTTCGTAACTGGATGGCACGAAACTGCCGAAAGAGCTGCCGATTATGCCGTAAGTATATAACCACTCCTCAGTGACGCACTAGTTTCGCAATGACGTGCCAATACAATAAAACCCTGGAAATCTTGTTCAGGGCTCATATAGTTTAGTTATCATTTGAAATTTATATCGAAAGGCAAGCTATATAAAGCTCGTAGAAAGGTTTATATAATTAAACGGCTATAATCTTAGATGGGCAGGGGGTTCCTAGGAAGCTTTTGAAATGATACCTCTAAATAACATGAAACAAGAAACGATAACTGAAGAAACTTGATCTATAAGGTTTAAAATTTACTAATTAAAAGACAGAAGGTAAAAGACAAATTTTCGTTGTAAATTCTAGAATTGAAATTTAACCCTTAAGGGTATTGTTAGGAGTTAAAACTTCAAGTCCCTTTTTTCTTGTACCTTTTGTTTGGTGTAATACTTTGAGTTTTTTATAGCTGTTGGTATGATTTTGTTCACTTAACTACTGATTTTTTGCACCCTGCGAAATGATTCTGTTTACCGGTTGTCATTTTGTTCAAGAATTGTAAACTTTGTTAGTTGCAAAACCCAATGAAACTTAACAATACAGATCTTTAGTCATATGCTTACCAAAGTTTCATGCATTAACGTCTTTTTCTTCTTTTTTTGGACTCGGAAAAGACGCTAATGAACCATTGTGCTAACTGAATATATCTTTCTCAGTTTATAGACATGTTTCCCGTCTCTATGATAGCCATGCTAATTTGGACCATCCTATTTATTTGAATTTCAGGTTAAGCAATGTTTAACACACCTGCGGCTGCAATTTACAAGATTTGGCTCACACTGCAAGGATTTAGTACATTCCATTTGAAGATGTGATTGTCAGAAAACCTTCATACAATTCACATGCAACACCTGAGCCGCCTTTTAGTCCCTATACGAACTTACAAGATCGCAAAACAACACTCTAGTGCATTGTAAATAAAAACATAATTTGTGTACTGCGATATAGGTAGTTGGAGTTGAAAAAAAAAAAGAAGTACAAAAATCGCTTATAGTTATTTTTCTCACGAACGTACTCTGATAGAACAAACCAGTTGTATGTGTGTTTTCATCAATTCGAAACAATCGATATACGGAAACACGCGTTGCGAATAGGTTGAGTAGCCTTAACGTTTGCTTACGTTAACCACATTGTCTTAAGTTTTGGCGAACGCACTATTTGAGTATCTAAGAGCTGGTTTAGCCTCGTTAATATATGTTCTAAAGGTGATAAAAAACTGGTAACAGAAAGTTAGGTTATATTGTGTGTTTTGTTTTATTTAATATGAAAACATTTGAAGAGTGACCGAGAAAGTTAATCGTCCAAGAACGTAAATTACTTTAATTGTGCTCGTTACTCTAAGGATTGATTCATTAGACCCGAATTGAATGGTTTAAAAGGTGGCTTTAGCTTACAACTTGTATTTCCAAGCTTTGACCATTGCATTATCAAAAAAAATAATTATGTACGGGCTAAGAGTTTGTCCATCCTCGTTAAAACATATGCTGAAGGCATAGTAAATTTAGTAATATTGCGAGCTGCGTTTTATTTAACTGAGGTAATTAAAGTATGAGGTGTAAAAGGTAACTTTTCGATAAATGTATTACTAAAATGTTCCTAATTCGGTAACTGTACAATATACACTAGTCAATTAAAGTGCGTAAAAACAAAATGTTGGTATGTCGTGCTCATTGTCGATTTAAATATTTGAAGCTTTGACATTCCATACAACTCCTATAAGGTAATCCCTCTTCAAGATATCTCTTTGATCTACGAACCGCTCATTAAAGTTTAGTTTGAAGTGGTTTATACTGTTAGCGGTCATATGATACCGGTTTCGTTGAGCTCTGCAAATTTTCTTCTTAGCAAGTTGTTATACACAAGGATGAGTACACAATTATGCTATTTCGTAAAAGGTTACGCTGCAATATAAAGGATGGCTGCGTTGTTTGACACGTGAAAGAGATAAAATTCGTTTCTTATTGTCTGTGTTTTTCAGTCGTTGCTCGTTCCCCAATTTCCCAAACTGCATTGATTTGACTTTAGAGTTAGATACAACCACAAATAAAAAGTTAAAATCGATGATTTTTGATAAAAACAAGTGTAAATACCGTATATGGCAGAAAACAACAACTGCTTATACATGCTGACAGCATTACAGAAGAAGAAGCAAAAACTCCTCTCGTACAATAAAAAATCCGTTTCAAATGGTTTTAGATCACTTGGATGAATTGAGACTGTTATTAGTAATTGAATATATACTGAATTGTTAATAGTATAGTAGTTACGTAACACATTCTCGTTAGTTACATGGAAAAGTTTTCGGGGAAAGTGATTCGCAAGTCAGTGAGTACCATACCGTTTTTAAAACACCACAGTATGCGCAATGGCTCTCCGGGCACCATTCATACTAGCTGGGTTTTTTTTGTTTTTTTTTTCAGGCATGGAACTGGATAGCAAAAATTAAGTTGGAAAAACTAGTGTTTGTAAACAATAGTTCAAATGGGCAGAAACTGCACAAAAATACTTAGTCACCCTTATCATTAAATACTATGCGGCGTCTTTGTGCATTTATATGAAAGAAGAAAGCCAATACAAGTGCTTTGGACTTATACTCGGCGAGTTCCGCGAAATCTGAAAAAGGGCATGCTTAGCCTGCTCGAAGACTAATACTTGACAAATAGTAATCAACTTAAATACTGTGCGGCGTCTTTGCGCATTATGCAGAAAGAGAGCCAATACAAGTGCTTTGGAATTATATTCGGCGAGTTCCGCGAGATCTGAAAAAACGCATGTTGGACTAATACTTGATAATTACGGTTCGCCCTTTATCGTGTGAATAAATGGTGCGTACCCTCCCTATCGGAAACCTACAAGATGTGGTTGTTCATCCAGTGTCACATTTTAGTGCTGACATCCTTTCATTACAGCAAAAAACCGCCAAGTTAAAATATACTGTATATCTAAAAATTACTTGTATTGTAATGCTCCCTGTCCAGGCAAGAAAATACTCGAGATACAATAAACCTGGTTCCCTCCGCGCGGGTGCCTAACTTTTTTATTCCCATCTAGCTTTCAGAGTTTTAAAACGCATGTATTTTATCGTTAGATCAACCAACAGTGTAATAACTAAAAAAATTCTTTGTCGCGCAGTTGCACGCGACACTCGCTTTCGAAAATCTTTCCCTATCGAGAGCGAAATATTTTCCAAACGGGCGGAAGTGAACTAATAAACTGAGCTTCCTTCACGTAAATTGCTGATTATCAAGTTGTATGATGGAATTTGTCCAAGTTCCGGCACCTTGTAGTATCATGCAGTATTTGCTTTCATGAAACCAAAGAAGGACAATACAAGGTCAAGGGGATTTGGGAGTGACATGTATTTAAGGCAAGGACATCCTTGGAAGGCAAGATAATAAGTGCAGCAACGGCAAGGAAGCAGTGAAATATAGCATTATCATGAAGGTTTTTACAAGCTTTATCGTATTTCTTCTATTTTATCTACTTGAGCAAGCAAGCACGAGACCGGCTGCACCTGCTGTTGATCGAGGTAAAACATTTGCTGCAAACAAACTACGTTGTTTACAGTGCTATTAAATACTTTGCTTTTAAGGAATACAAGGTGAAAGGCTTCCTCTAGAGATGATTATCGAGTAACTCACGAATCACTTACTAACTTTGTTCTGTAAGAGTTTAAGTTTGTAGCAAAAAGCAAAAACCAAAAAGAAGTACTAAAAGAGAGTGCTATTTATTTATACATATATTCAAAAGCATAGTCTCGCTATTATGATGCTAATCGTTTGGGAATACTCAATAGTATAGAAGTAGATCTAAACAAAATTTGACATAAATCTCTTCGTTTCGGGATAACTATGTCTCTAGACCTATGGACTATTTCATGGTTGAAAACGACGTGGGGGCTTGTTTTCGTGGTTAAAAAAACGGGGAGACCAAGTCTTCTCAAATTCAGTACTATCAGTTTACTGATTGTATTCGTTATAGTAAACACGCATATATATAACTAGTAAAGATGATCCATCAGAACAAACAGTCCTGCATTCAACTTTTTCAGCAACTCGTTAATGTACAGCAAACGTAGATACTACATAATAAGAAAGCAAGAGTAAATTAAGCGATCAAAATAAGTAGCAAAACAGGAAACAGTAGATGTTGTTTGCAACACTAGCTACAGGCCTCGAATTATATAATTAGTTGGCAAAAATTAAATAAGTTAAAGGGCAAACAACATACAAGCCGCATTTAGTCAACAACTATTGGTTAATTTGATGTTTCGAAGAAAATTTGACTTAAACGCCAAGGGTGATTTGCCAACGAAAGCTGATTTACCATTTATGTATTCATTTTCCTACATGCATGATAATGTTATCACTTCTATTTTTCGTTCTTTGACATTCTCCATTGGTTAGCCATTAGGCTTAGGGTATTTCTGGTCCCGTGATATGACGTAATAGACGAAACACTTAAAGCTTATCAACACTACTTAGCCGTCACGAACCAGATTTAAGAATTATGTATCAAATGTGTCTTAAAATTGTAGTAAGGATATGAAAATGTAAATGTAAACGAGAAAGACAAGACTATAAATAATGGACAAGGAAACGATGAATATTTTTTTACCACCAAGCTAAAATCCAGCCCTATACATCACTCGTATTATCAAGATACACCAATTTCATGCCCACAAAACATGCACTCGGTTCAGCCACTGGCTTGTTGCTCGAATAATTTTGAATTTGCGCATGTTTGCGCTTTATCACTTGTGAAAACAAGCACTTTAACTATGCACTTTTTCACACTTTGGTTTAAACTTAATAATGCTACTACTTTTGGTTTTAGCACCACTTTTGGCATCAAGTCTAATATCTGAAGAAAACCCGATGAGTCAGCTTGTATTTCCTGGTAAGACGGTGCGTATAATGTGCTTCCTAGACGCACATTCCGAGACGTTTTTCGGTTGGTATAACCCACAAGGAAAAGAAATAAGCCATTCAACACGTCATGAGAGGGTTTACGTAAAAAACAAAAAAAACAAGGTCTATACTCTTATCGTTCAAAGAGTTCAGGTACAAGACGGTGGGCGATATAGCTGCAGAGGATCTCGTGGTAGCAAAAGCTTTGACTTGTTCGTGGCACGTAAGTTCAGTCAGTTCGTATTCTTGTGTTTAACTCTTCCTAGGTTTCACTAAGAGGCAGTCGTCATGCACCAAACAGGCTAACTTAAGTGAGAAGCTAAGTATTGATATGTACTTGGGCAAAAAATATATAAATGTTTTATGATACAACTATAGAGATGATAACGTGTTGAAGGGGCCGAGAAGTAATGAGAATTCTGACCAAAGGTACTCCCCGAAGACAACACGTTGCAAAAAAAAATGAATTTACTAATTAGATGAAAGCCATTAAGGCGGGGAGTCAAGGTACATTTTGATAGAGATTTTCGGTGTAATGACATTGTTTTTTGCAGCTTTTGAAAAAATTGGAAAAGAAAAAAATCCAGGTTTCAGTTTTTCTAAAACAAAAGCAACTTCGAATTCATGGGGAATGAAAACCCTGTGAAACCCTCAGCCTTTGTATACTATGTATGGAAAACATTTCTCAGCTACTGTTTTGAGTTAAAACAAAACACTGTTTATGTTAAATCAGTTACTACAAGGGCCGAACATCAACAATTCATTGGGCCGCTGGGTAGTACTGGAAAAATTCAAGTAGAAACAGAAGGATTCCCTAAGCCAAGCTTTTGGTGGAGAAAGGACAACCAAAATCTGAACTTCCACACTGGCCGCTACTCTGTTGGAATGGATGGTTCTCTTACAATAAGAAACATCAAATCCTCTGATGCCGGAACATACACTTGTACAATGAACCAATTGCAAGGCAGATTTCAGAAGGTTATTTCAATTATAGTGTCAGTTACGCCAACAGGTATGAGACCAGAAAACTTTTTACGATCCTAGTAGAAGCACAGTTTTAGGCTAGAGAAATCCAATAACTGATTCCACAATGCTCGTAAACGCGACTCATTGAATCGATGGCGAAGTTCCCCACTAACTCCACTAACACCGGGACAATATTGATTTTAAGTGTTTTTCTCAATTCCTGACTTTAAACAAACTTGGGTCGGGAGGTCATAATTTTGAACCTGTAGTTGAGTGATTCTTTGCTTTAGCCTTGCTCGTTTTGAGATGTAAATTAACTAATGTTCGACTTTTTTACCTCAATCTGAAGTTGACATTTTCATAAGTTCGGGGTTGTATTATTAACTTTGGGATCTTAGGAGAAACTCAGTGAAAGTGTCAAGATAAGTGCAGAATTCTATTGCCGATTCCCTTACTCTTACAGCCCTTATATGGCGAAAACAAACAATTTCGACATCGTCCTGAATTTTACTACCTTTATAGCGCAGTTGTATTATGAAATACAAACTGCATTTCTGGCTATCTGACCACCCAGATCGGTCAACCGAGGTTGCGATCTTAACTGAAGTGTTCCGATTGGAATAATACTGATGAAACGACTTTAGTTGTGTCAGACCTAAGTTTAATATGATCGTGTTAAAGATTAGAGTTATTATTCTCTGTTAACTTCCCTCTTCTGTATTTGTTATAGGGAAAAATTCTGCTGAGAAGTATACGTTTGAAGAAAATGGTATGATTTTATTGAAAGACGATAAGTAAACAGATAGTGGGACACAGACTATAAGATAGGGCTTAGGCTAGGAAAGTTTTTGAAAAGTTATCAAAAATTCAAAACTCAGATAAACTCGTATCTAAGCTAAGTAATTATAAATTGTTGTTAGGGACCACTCATTATTTATGTCTGGGGGTGGGCTGGCAAGAATAAGGGGTTGGTCACGATAAGCTTGTGACACTCAAGGAGTGGGTCATCAGAAAATGTACAAACAAGTGTGGAGCTCTATCTACTTTTCAAATTACATCGGGAAGGGCCATGAGAATTTTTGCTTCCTTTGGCTAGGCTTATATTGAATCTTGCCAGCCCAAGGGTTTAACCAGCAGCCACTTTGGTCGACCATAAACGAGGCTGCTCCAAAAAACAGTATTTGGTATAAAATAGAATAACAGCATTAAAACAAAGTATTTTCATATTAACAGAGGGAGAAGAAATCCGAGAGGGAGATATACGCCTTGATAACAGTACCAAGTTTATATTTGAAAACCTTCTTGTGGGAAAGCTACAGTCTGGGAAAGACGTGATCGTTAACCCTGTTAGACATTGGCCCGGTGGAACAGTTCCCTACCAGTTTGGTGGAGTTAGTAAGTTACAATCACGAAGCCTTTGCAGTTTGTTTTTAAAATTGTGACTGATTGTTTTCCTTGACTGTTAAAGATGTACGAGCTTTACCTGTTTTCTATAAACTTTGCCTTTAAATTTAGGTTGTACAGCTTCTATGGGCAGATTGATAACTTATCAATACTAAGTGTGCATTTTAGAATAATACTGTTATGAAAATGACAGTTAGTCAACTACAGCCAAAAATTCTGGGCTACAAGCGTCAGTTTTTCATCATAAGACATTGATGAGAAAGTCTTTAACAACATTCATGCTGTTCATGCATAAAATGTTTTGAAATAAAGTCGGATCGAAGTGCTGATTTTTTCTTCACAAATCGTCACTGAAACGTTAATGTTTGTGTGTCTAAGGTTCACGAGTGAGGAGTGCCTGGCAACAAGCTGTTGAAGAGTTTAACCGTCTGACGTGCATCAAGTTCGTACGAAGAACCTATGAAACAAACTATATTAACGTCGTAAGCGAAAGAGGGTAGGTTACCACTGAAAGAAATTTGTGCTACTCCTACCGAGTAGTTTCGAACAAGGGAAATCTTGAAAAATCGTCCGAGTTTATTCATCTTTTTTGTTTGCCCTAGATAATGTTTTGGATGTCTTCTTATCACTCTCGTCACCTTCTTAGTTTATGTTCGGGTACAAGGAAAATATACACAAAAATATTTTGTCAAGAAGCTTTACGCAGCAAGAGTGTCTCTTGCTTAATCTTGTTTCCCCCAGTGAAACATAGAATCATGGAACATGAAAGTAATATTTGAAGTTTGTTTTATTTTTTAGATGCTGGTCTTCCATTGGGCGAAGCGGCGGCCCTCAAAGACTTTCTCTTGGTCGCGGTTGTGAGTACAAAGGAACTGCAGTTCACGAGATGATGCACGCCCTCGGTTTCTTTCACGAGCAGTCACGGCTGGACAGAGACAATTACATAACGATAAACTGGAACAACATAAGGCCTAGTGAGTAAAATCAGTATTGATAATTGCCATGAAACGTTATACGCTAGTGTCGCAAATTAATACGGTGAAAGAAAGCCTCCATGGCATTACCGTGTTAAGGTAATGCTAAAATATCCTTTTTCCAACCTTGAACAACACAAGCAAGCACATAACTCAACTGAGCTCGTTTGGAACAGAAGACTGCACTGGTATTGCACAGAGTATTGTGCTTAATTAAAGTTCTGAGTATTCAACTTTTTTCAGGTTTCTATTTCGCATTTCTCAAGCTATGACACTCAATACAGAAACAACATAAAATGCATGTAGTAGGTGTTTTTTTCTTATGTCTTGACTGGCCGGCAGTGGGGTTAAGATGAGGATACTACACTGAAGTAAGCACGAATATGCTGTTTCATTTCGAGTGGTAATACCTTTTCACGAGCGAGTGCAGCAAATGGGTAAAAATGGTTCTCTTTAAAAAAAATAGAGTTCGTATTTTCAAGTTCGGTTGTAACGTTTTTGTTTTGATATGGGCAAAGCCGAAATAAGAAGCATTTGTTATAAGAAACGAGTAATTGTCGGAAATGAGTGCAGTAGTTCTGCGTGCTACTTCAGCTTCGACTGATTAAGATAAACAGGGTTGAAGACTAAAGTCTAAAGTCTTAAAGTGTTTGAAACATTATACCTTTCAAAATTTTAAAGGCTCGTTTTGACTCGAGACACAAACTATATCACTAGCTCTAGGAGTTCTTCGATTTTATGGAGTTGTTTCCAAGACTAAATGTTCATCTTCAGCTATTGCGAATAGTTAAAGTATATTTCTTGACGATGTCTTGTTTATCTTTTTTCCCCTAAGTTTGTTTTCTTTTTATTCTTTAATATAACCTTCAAAGTATTCTTCTGTGGTTTCGAACGAACCAGCTTGTCACAGTTTGCGCTTATAAAAATAAGCAACTAGCCTTGCATGTTATTAAGAATAGAATAGCCTTGCGACTCTTGCGCGAAATTTGGTATATTACAATTGAACTTTGCATTATTTTCTACAGTAAGCCTAAGACTAAATGTTAATTGGGCTCCGTCTCAGGTTTAAAAGTGGTCTAATTGTGTAAAATGTTGTAGATATGAGATACAACTTCCAAAAATATCGCCGTGGTGTGGCGGACGGCTTGGGAGCTTCATATGACTACGGATCAATAATGCATTACCCTGCTTACGCCTTCACCATTAATGGCCGTCCAACCATCGCTGTGAAACGAGGTTACACTAAGATTGGACAGCGGCGAGGACTAAGCAGCACTGACATTGAACAGGCACGATATAATCTAATAAATTTTCTTTAAAAAAATAAAGAGGCTGCATGCCGTGTCTAAGTCAATGGTGTGTGACAGTAGGAACTACAGGAGGTTTTGTGAATGTCAATTCATCTTATAGAATATTTCTACACAGATTCCTAGTTATTTATAGCACGTACATACTGCCAAAGGCAGGCTAAGTTAAAGTGAACAACAAACACTTTGTAACTTATGTTTACAGTATAAAAGTGTGCTTGCTCCGTAAAAAGGGTGGTTAATACATCGGTATAACGATTTTACATGAAGACCGCAGTTAGCTTTAGTTCACTAGATCTCTACCTTTTATGTCTTACCTTTTTTTTCTTAAATGACTTTGAAAAATAAAACTTTTTTTTTAACTTTAAGCTATAGAATTCCCCTAAATGCACATCCATTTTCCTCACACAAGGTCTTACAATGAATAGCATTTATTTTTGTTTAATATCTAGGAGAAGTGAAAAATTTTCAAATTCACTAAGTAAGAGCTTCTAGTAACTTGAAAAATGCATTTGAGTAACTTGCGTATGCGTTTTGTAATTTTATCAAAATTTTTAATAACGCAGTGCGAAACCAAAAGGTTATTTAGCTGTCACTGAAACTAACCAGTGTCGCTGACTGATGCTTGATGTTCTACCTGTTGTTATTTTACTCGGTTAGCTGAACTATTAGAATATATTTGTATGTTATTATAGCTATTATTGGCAAATAGAAAAGTGGTTAGGACGGGTAAAAAATGAGGTTTTTTTGTTGTTGCAAATTCAAACAGTAATCAGACTCAGTTTCAGCACAGGGTTCATTCTTCTATGAATTGATTTTTAAAAATGGCAAAAAATAAAAAGGAAAAAATCAGAATCAAGAAATAGTCAGTCAGGTAACCGGTCTTTGCGTCTGCGTGTGCATGTGGGCAGATAAATCACTAATACCGACTCGTCAGGTTTTTTTTTTTTTTTTTGCTTTAGTAGAATTTGAAATTGGCCATTCAAGATTAAGTAAAAGGAGGTGATTCTGAAACTAAAAAAGCATTAAATATGTTTTCTTTGAATTATCATAGGTGAAAAAACTTTACAAGTGTGGATCTACACGGACAGGTCGACCAAGCCCGCGCCCGCGACCTCGGCCACGCCCTCGCCCACAGCCTAAAACAAATCCACCGCCGCCGCCGACTACAAAACCTAGAGCAACATGTGAGTTTAATTTGTGTTTGTACTGAACAAAAAGTGCAGCTAAGACGTTTCTTCCACCACCGACTTCTGAGCTTGAAATGAAATTTATTTGTACCCATGTAACTGCAATTTAATAGCCTTTCAAAAATACTAAACGATAGAACCACTTCAGTTATCTTTGAGACAATTTTTTATCCCATACTACCCTGAATGTTGCTGAGCTCAACGAAATCAGTTTAAGATGATCGCTAACACATTAGTTTTTGCATTAGTGTTTAACAATTGTGAGCACAAGTTCTAAAAATATGCGTTTACACACGCAGATCTTGCTCTTCATAGCTCAATATGGTAAAAAAAAATTGCAAAAACTAGTTCAGTCTTTAAAGTTTTTAAACTTATTAAAATAGCCACATTCAATGTCATCAAATTACCTTCACAAAAGAAGTTATACCCTAATAGCTTTTTCTACCATATTTGTAGTACCTCCATGCGTGGACAAAAACCCTTATTGCACAGTTCTCAAAAGACATGGCTTCTGCAGAAATCGTAAATTCTTTAACTGGATGTGGAAAAATTGCGAAAAGAGTTGCAGGCATTGTGGTAAGTAAGCTATAAAGACCAGCACAGCTTAAACTACCCGCGAAAACAAAATTCCCCTTGGTTCAACTGCTGACTAAAAAATTATTTGGATTTAGCTTTGCTAAACAGCCCCCGCAAATGAACCTGGTAGATAAAGATAATATGAAAAGCTCAATGTTAAACTCATTTACATTTACAATGTTATGTTAAAAAAATAACATCATTTAGCAATCAAAATCTTCTTCAGTTTCTGTTACATTTGTGTGTATATGTTGAAAAGTCTTCGTGAAAAAGCTTTTTGTTGACTCTACTACATGTGCTTAAAACAGTTTTTAACTTTATCTTGCTTTAATTTTACCACCGTCAAAACCTTTCCTATGTTAATTCAATCCAGTATAATGCAAAAAGTCAAACTATATTTAAATGGTGGAATTGTTTGTTTCTTCCAGGCTATTAAACACGCCGCTACTACAAGGAAATTGCTTGATGCCCCAACGTTTAGCAGAAGTAATAAAACTACAGCTGCGAGTTTTTCATAAAGACTCCATGGTAGAGAAAGAAGCGTGAATAGGATTTTAAGTTAAAATGAACACCTTACTATCCAACTGTGTGTGGTGTTAAATGCAATTTTTTAGAAAAGAAAAGGAAAAGATTTAAAAAGGCAGTTAATTGCGTGCAACTTGTTGTGACAGTAGAACCTAAAGATTATCTCGCAAATAAAATAATGAGAAACCATCATCTTGTATTTCTTTCAGAATTTCTCTGAAAAAATGATCAAGATATTATTCTTTTCTTTGCTATAAGGGTTAGATTTCCCCAAATCAGCATTTTTATTTGCCAATGTCTTTAACCTTTAGAGTTAAATTCTTTTCACAAGCTTTCAATGTTTGCCAGTCGGTTACTTGGAAGCATCTTTGACCAATTAAAAAAACACCCGACCGGATTCTCCTTCAAAAGAAACGTGGCTGATACAAAATTTCGTTTCTTAAATGCAATTTTAAAACGCACTTTATTATTGCTTTTTTTTTAGTTGACTAGAACTATGTGCTAAGCGTTTTGACAGCTTTTGTCAATAGAAGCAGCAGTCCCCATTTAGAAAAGATTGATCCTAATGATAATTAAGAAATATGATATCGTGCGACGACATAGCTTGGAGAAAAAACGAGTTCCTGATGGGAATGCGTAAGTGTCAAGCACACACTGATCGATAACCGTATCGCCCAGTAATGATAATTGCTGAACACAATCTAATAGTAATCAAAGCCTAAACGGAACTCTCTTATTTATTAACATATTACTACTAAAGAGCACTTTTTAGGTAAAACACTTCATTCTGAAACTATTGTGAAACGCAAGCAGAAATCAATAATTAAGAGGTATCTCTAGGGTTATTTGCAGAGTAACAAAAATACTTTTCAACTCTAAACAAAGCCCTTGATTTTTTCATTCAAATGACGGTGGGATCTAGTTCACAGCTGGTATATATTTCAGTATTGCCGTAAAACGCAATTATTACTTTTTAGGGGTCTCTTTTTAATAAATATTGATTAAACTTTAACAGTTGGGTTGAAATAAGAAAATGTGATTTACATTCACTGCATAAAGCTTAACGGGAGGCGAATGACAATTGGAAGAAAAGCTCATTTATTCACACTAAATTTTAGAGAGTAAATTTACCTATAAAACAGATGAAAAATACTAACTTTGTTTAAAAGTAATTTTAC
>JANVCF010217154.1:0-13567 GCA_025388745.1 Hydrozoanthus gracilis
ATATATAAGTATTGACAGCATTTGCTGTAATACAATAACGGTCGAGAAAAATCTGAGAACCGATCTGATCAACCATTAGTTGTGTCCACGAGTGAACAGGAACACTTTGATTGCACAACAGAGAAGAAAGCGCCATAAAAGCACATTGCCTTCCTCTAGAAAGCTGGTTAAAGCTTTCAGATGCTTGACGAATGGTTCCTTGCAGCGAATTCAATGCACAATTCATACCTGATCTATACCTGATCAGCCTTCCGAAACCAACGTCGACAGACCATGAGCTTTTGCCTTCAGATATATCAAAAAAGCCGATTGGCTGTTCAAAACATTGTTACGAAAAAGTTGACTGGCTCCGACACGTTGAACCAACCATATATAGAAACGAAAACTAAGTCGAGATTCTGTCCCGCTAGAATATGACCGCTGACGTCGCTTCGCTCCGCCAGCAATTAAAAAAACGTATTAGAGTTATCGCCTTAGTTTTGATAAGTGATTGTAAAAACTATATTAGTACATTTTGCCGATATATGTTCATTACAAAAGTTATTTGTTCCACTAAACGGGCGGCCGCGGCCAACCATCCCTCCGATCAATTTGCGCCTGACCGAAACCTTAATCAGTTCTTCGAGTGTTGCCTTATTAGCCAGAAAACTATTGCTACCCCCCACCCCATCCACAAAATTATTGCCCCCTTCCCGGTTCCGCCGCCCATGCCTAGTCTCAACTATGGTAATATCTCAATTTGTTCCATTCAAACTAATTCAACTTAGCTTGAGATACCTAAAGCATGACAGCAAGTGCGTACTCGAAACAGCATGTTTGTCAGTTTCAGTAGTGTCGCTTATACCTTACATTTAGAACAAACATTTTTTACCTGTTACCTTATTTTGTGTAGTGCATATGTGTGTCCTTTTAAGCTGCTAAAAGGCTTTTTTCATTCACAGGAAAGCTCATGGGTTACAGGGTGTGCATTCCTGTCAAGTCTGCGAAGAATAGCTGTGAGTACTAAGATGAAGAACTTCATCATTTTTTAAGCCAATGCCGGGGCGAAAAATGCTGTTTGAGATTCCCTTAAGATTGATTGCTATAGCGGGCTCGTTGTTGTTTAATTTTTTCCGTTTTGGCAGCTTGTTTAAGTTTTGATCATTTTATGTTTTAAACGCGTTAATGAAAATATGCTATTAGGGTTTAAAATAAATTTGCACTTTATTTATTTTCCTTCTGAACTATGTAGTACAACTGCTTCACTGGCTTTTAAACATTGCTGCTGTAGGTGTCTACAGAAAGAGCCATAGCTCTCTGGGACTACAAAGACAAGAAAAAGAAATCAGTAAGTTTTTACAAGACATATAAGAAATGCCGATAGTAAACGAAGCTTGTTATATTAGTCTTTAAACAAAGGACATTAGTTGTAATAAACAACTCAATGAAAAGCAACAAACCTATAAAAAGTCAATACCCAAAGTAAAACTATAGCGGTGTTTAAGTTATTGTTGTTAAGTTTTAGTTTTGTATTAAAGTTTTCCAGTCTAGCTCGCTACGCCTTCCCCGTCGTTTTGTTAGACACGAGCTTTACGTTTGAAAACAAACGGTTTCTCAATAAACCGAAATGTAGATCAAGTCTTGATTCCTCTTATATAAAGAGAGTTTTTTTTTAGGATTTACTTTCTTTTGGAAAGAATTACATATCTAAAGTTGAATACTTATCTATATATGTCAAAAAGATGCGTTTTTTACATACAACATGAACAAATAGGTATAAAATATATAGATAATTGTGCAAAAAAAAAATAGTAAAAATAAGTACTTTTAAAATTGATCAAAGTTATGTGGCATTGTATTTGAAGATGAGTCTGTTAATGAAAACAGTTTTACATCTTTTTGTATTCACTGCCGGACGATTGGCCTTATTGTTTCTTAAAAACACTTTTGGTTGTCTTATTTTTGGAATACAACACTGGTAGGATATGGTTGATAATGAAAATATTTAGCTCGAATCCTTTAAGTTTTCATACAGATATTTTTTCGTCATTAACACAATAAAAAGCTTTAATAAAACCCAAAGCGAGTAGACGGGCTGCTTTACAATAACGATTATCTAGATAATTATGGACTCTATGCTGCATGCTCACAAGCGAGTTGGTGCTGCTACCTCAAGTCCTGTAGGCAGACTGGGTCAGGCTTAGAGATTTCAATGTGCCGCAAGTGTGTGCTAAAAACGGACTTCTTCAGCAGCGTCTCCGAGCGCAGTTGTTATGTTGATCCCTCTGTAGCCGCTTTTGATCTTGCGAACGTCCTCTTTGGGCAAAGGCGTCACGTGAACTCTTTTCGGAAATAGGGGCCAAGTACTAGACTGCAAGGAGAGTTTCCTCATTTTCCATATCCAAAATGGCACTTGGATGTTGCGTTAACTTTCTAAAATCCATTAAGCGATTTAAATTTGTTGAGTAATCTTATTCCACTGGATGACTAAAAACATTCATTTGCATATTAGTATTTGAGGTTTGCAACAAAGAAATTTATATCTTGATTTTTTTAATTTTGGTCAATCAATGCCCTTGACACTGTCAAACTAGATCTATTCAACATTTTGATTGTATTTTAGCTAGCTGTGCTGACTTTTATTCTTCAACTGTATGCCCGAATTAGTATATGGTAATGAATCTCATTCTCCATTTTAGTCACAGCTTCATCAACATCCATAGCTCTCTAAACGCTGCCCCGATTCTCCGTTGCAAGCACCATATGTAGATCAGCCTTTCGATGTGCTCTGAAATCTTGCATTTCAACCTTACTGCGGATCGGTTTTAGAGTTTTTCCAGCCGGGACAACAAAACTAGTGTGATCTATTTTGATAGTCATAGTGAATGGAAAGTGCTGGGCGATTTGCAAAATAAAATGGCACGTTACTAAAACCGATGCTCCATCAAACACTTAATACAGTAAAACTCATTACGAAAGAAAACGACTCGTAAAATATAAAAGTATGGCTTATTGTTATAATAGGCTTTAATGATATGAATGTTGGTTTTTATAAACAGGCTTGTCGCAAAATAGTATCGTCGAAAAAATGTCACTCGATTCAACATGTTGAACTTTTAACTTTTAAAAGATTGCCATTTGTTATATGGATACTGATGAAATACCAGAATTTTTCCTCTTCCTGAAAAATCACATCTTTATCGCGTGCAGTGAAGATATTATTTTTATCTTTCACGTGTGAGGATATTAGTGTTGCCATGGTTACTGACATAATTAGTCAATTACATGAAAGTATCCTGCTCAGGCGCGTGGCCAGTTCTTTTTTAAAAAATTGTCTTTTATGTAGGAATTTCATTGGCTTGTATAAAATAAACAGAACATTACATCGCCGCTTGGAGATACGCATTTTGTCCTCTCGTGCTGAAAGTATTTTTAACTCTTTCGCTTCACTCACTCATAAGAGTTTCAGCACTCGAAGATACAATTCGTATCCCTGCGCGGCCATGTATGTAACATCCTCTGTTTGTATAACTTCTGTCAAGACATGCCTGCAAACCAACTTGTTGCTATGTTTATTTGCTGTTTATCTAGACGATTTACCAAATCAAACGAATGGAAAATTCTCCCCAGTGCATGATACGGATACCTTGGAAAACCGACTCTCTCAATGAAGATACCATAATGTTTGGTGACGACCAAGGTATTCTCCGTTTTCTTTATATGTAGCTAATGAATCACTCGGGATTTGAGAAGCCTCGCAGATAAAGCGTAGAGCTCAATACCTGATGTCCATGAGCATAAGTAAAGTATTTAGTTTGATCTACAGGTCGGCCTAGAGTGTTTTGTTGCTATTACATGTGCACTGCCTTGTAGCATAACAAAGTTCTAGAGGATTGGAGTGGTTGGGTAACTGTTTTCTCCTCAGGATACGTAAACGTGCTGACGATATCTTCCAAAGACCTGCACATGAAGAATTCTACGGCTAAAAAGGACTCGCAAGTAATAACAATCGCTCCAAACAACCTTACAAAGTAAGAGTGCGTTTCGTTTGCCAATCTTCCCTACAAAACTTTTACGTGTAATTCTAGTAAGTGTATGCGTACAATTCTGTCTGGGTAAAAAAAAATTTATAGAAAACTTAATGGACTCAATTTTACAAACCAGACACTATACACTCAAGTTTTTGCAATAAAAAAAGAGAGTTTTTGCGCTTTTGGGGAGTCAGTTTTATTAAAGTGGTTTGTGTAGAACGAATTTCAGCTCAGGTTTAAATTAGGAGGATGTTTTATTGATGATCTTTTCATCCTTCTGATCCATTTAGTTATTCAGTGAGGTGTGTGTAGGCTTAAGATGTTTAATAGTTCAAAACCAAACGTTTTCGACTAAACTGTCATCATCGGGGCGATAATGAAGGCATTTAAGTTGCAAGTTTAAAGGATGGTCATTAAGTATTGCTACTTTCGAGAACTAGGATTTTGAGGCAACAGTTTATTTTTGTTGCATTGACTTTCAGTGAAACTATTAGAAGAAAGTTTCATGACGAGTGGGTCCTGAAAGTAAGTAACTGAGTAGACTTTAATGAGCAGGCGTTACTTATCACTACTTACATTAAGAATAGTGTTAATAGTGATCATTGCAGCTCAAAATCAAGAGGTTTTATAATATAGTTAAGTGAAATCGCGCGCTCTGATTGGTTAATAGCCATGAACAAAAGCCAATTGAGCACGTGAATGGTGTCAGCAGTTGGAAAAAGTACAAACTCTACGGTTCCCGACTATGTCTGAAAGCGAGTTAGAAAATTTTTGTTGTGAAAGACACTCAAAGACGGAGGACAAAGCAAATAAATTGTTTTTTTCTTTCCGCATTTGAAAATATCAATGAGGAATTAATTTTGCAATAACTGTGATAATATTAAGGCTGCAGATCTTCATGTGTAAATGTTCTACAAGTATGAACACGAGAAACTATTAGAGTGTAGATCTATGCGACGCAGAAAATAGTTTTAAGCAACTAAAACAGCTCAAGAATGAGAACAAAAGTAGCTTTTATTTGATATTACAACTAGCAATCATTCGGAATTATTTGACATTTATATTCGACAAACAACAAAGTTTGTGGTTCAAAAACAAGTGTGAACTGTAGTTACTGAACTTGTCTCGCCGACGGCAAAATTACCAAACTGATTATAGCCGCTCCCACACAAAATAATTTCAGTAATGTATTTTTGAGAATCAAGTTTTTAATCAAGTGCCACAATACTAACGAACTTTTAATGTTCTCCGAGAAAACTAAAAAGTTAAAAAAACAACACAATTTTTTTTAAAAAACTCAACGTATTTCAAAAATTTTCAAAAATAAGTAGTAAGTCGGGCTTCACACAAAGCTTGAAACTAAGAAAACAACCTGAACGAAATTATTTCGAAACAATAACGGTAACAAATAAGCTTCACGATTTTTTTTATCAAAGCATAATGTGTTGATAGTTATAACGCATTAATAATGATTCGAAATTGTTGCTCAGTTAGTAGTAGCAACGCAGTGGAAAACGTGTGTTTCAAAGTAACGAGGTAGGGTTAGTCTTAGTGATGAGGCAGTTACAGTAACATTGGTAATTTAAGTAATCTTGTGGCCTTTATTAGTCGAAACTGCTACTAAATTATGGTTTATATTGTTTACTCACTCTTTTGAATAATTGCCTGTAAAAACACTTTTTTGCTTAGGTGAAGTATTTTCCCCAGCTGGAAATGTTTGGCTCTTGCTCTTCTAGTAGCAGTTGTTCATTTGTCTTGGGAAGTTTAGACCGGCTTCTTGATACCAGGTCAGTCACTCGCCACGTGTTTACTGCGCTTTTGGTGCACTAGTTACCTTCAATGCTTTCAACTTGTAATCTGTTTTAGATAATCTTTTGGCACTCCCACGAAATTCGAGCTTTCTTTGTGGCCTGGAGGAAAACCTTGTGCAGACGATTTTGTTTATTAGAATAAGAAGTACGATATCATCAATGAAGACGCTATGTCATTAAATTTAAAGTAAAATAAGATTTATTCTTATTTCTTTTTTGTAGAAACGCTTGTGTCTATTCCCTTCTTTGTCAGCGCCAATATTGATAGCCTAGGAAAATTTTGTTCGACTTATAGCAATCAGAAAAAATATAGATAAAGCATGCTGTAACTGCATGCGCTTTTAGGGGGGAGAAAGGGGGTTGGGAAAAGCGTACGTTTTGTACGCTCGTAAAAATAATTAAAAAATGCACGACCCGTAATGCAAACAGTCAATAGTTTGCAATGCACGACCCGTAATGCAACCAGTCTTTGGTTTGCAATGCACGACCCGTCATGAAACCAATGCAACCAGTCATTGGTTTGCGATGCATGACCCCTAATGCAACCTGTCCTTGGTTTGGAATGCTTGACCTCTGATGCAACCAGTCATTGGTTTGTATGGCATGACTTCTAATGCAACCAGTTATTGGTTTGCAATGCATGACCCCTAATGCAACTAATTATTGGTTTATAATGCATGACCCATAATGCAACTATTCATTGGCTCGGAAAGCACGACCCCTAATGCCACCAGTCCTTAGTTTGGAATGCATGACCCCTCATGCAGCCAGTAATTGGCTTACAATTCATGACCCCCAATTCAACCAGTCATTGGTTTGCAATGCATGACCCCTAATGTAACCAGTCATTGGTTTGCAATGCATGACCCCTAATGCAACCAGTCAGTGGTTTGTAATGCATTATAGATATATCTAGCTTTTAAAAATGTATATACATTTGTATAATTACTGTATGTAAAATTATGTAAAACTGCAATAATTTTTTGCTGAAAATCTCAGACTTTTTGGACATATTCGATTTGATGTGAAATCGAATGAGTTCAATTTTATCTCCAAGGCCTCTTGCTGATCTTGACGGTTTCACATCCCGAGGGTCTTGCACCGAGTTGGCTTCTCAGAACGTTTCCTTTTCACCTTCTCATTGATTCTGTCTCAGTTGAAGTCTTGCTGTGTTGTTTAGTACCACGCTATACCGTCATACCTCAGGCGGAAGAGTAAGAGATGAAACAAAAACGCGCAATTACAATCAAAAACGCGCAATTAAAATCGTGGAAACTTCGATTGCTCCAGGTTTGAACAAAGGCTGAATCAGCTCTTTGAAATGACTTTAAAGAAGATCTCGGGAGGTGGGCCACTATCAAAGTCTTTCAAAAGACGTGGGTTTGTGCAAATAACTATCAATCGCGGAGTGCAAGAAACTATACAAATATATAATTATAGTAACGAAAAATTTATATCGTAGTTTTTTTTGCAATGTACATTTTAAATTTATACTAAACAGTATAGTGTAGCTTTTCCTTCTAATTTTGGCAATAATAACAATAGTTTTTTAGAATAGCTTTTTAGAACTTTGTGTATTTTCAACCTATATCATGTGCCCTATCTTTTTTCTCTAACTAACTAGAACATTGATAAAAGAATAATTTTTGATTGTTGGTATTCCTTTCATACAAAAGCATTGTCTTACGATTTGGCTGACTGTATAATCTTCCTGTAGCCCAGTCCGAGAAATATCGGTACCAAAAGGTATCAACTGCTTCGACTACTGCACCAAGGCAAACGTGATTGTCACCGCAGGTTTGTTTTAAACAATCAAGAAATGTTGAAATGTGTAGCGTTTTCGGGATGGCAAAATGTTTGTCTGTCAAAGTGAAAGTGTACGTGGCCTTTATTGTTTCCATCAGGTAATTTTTGTTCAAATGTTTTGGTTTCTTGTAATCGCCTTCATTTCGCTTTCTGTCAATGCCGTCGAGCGACTTTCCTTCAAAAAACCCTTTAGCCTTTCCGGTGTCCACGACGGTTTTGGTTTAAACATTGATTTGTTGCATTAACTAACATTATTCCAAGCCTTTTTTTTATTGAAATGTGTTTTCTACGACGTTAAAGCAGACGTGCAGAGAACAGAATGATTTTGAACATTGTCATTTATTACGAATTTCAGGCTCTGACAAGATAATCAGGATTTGGCATCCGCTGATATTCACGCGGCCAACAGGTTGGTGAAAAAACCATTTAGTTTAGTGTGAGAAAAAATACTTAACGCATTTCATTTTCTTGCCTCTTTAGTTCCCGGAAAAAGTGATAGTTTTAATGTATTCTTTTACCTCCGACAGTTCAACCTTTATTATTGTATTTTGAAGATTTAGGTAGAAGACTTTATTTTACCAATATTGTCCAAATAACAGCAGGGCCTGTATCCTTGGCGGCCTCTGATAGAATGAGCTGTTATTGAGAAGAAAGAATTGAGTCATTTTCCTTATTAACCATACTAATAGGTACATTCCAAGGAATCACCATCTGGAGCGTTTCGGTTGTAAGAACATTGTTTGAAGATATTGTCCAAGGCTACTATTAGTGTTTTGTTGTCGTTTGCTTGAAGGAAAACTGCTAGGACATCTGTTCACTATCGTTGAGATTGCTGTGAACGAGAAGGATCAGCAGCTGATCAGCTTGTCAACAGCCAGGGTCAGTAGATGATTATTTTTTTTTACCAACCGCTTGTGTCTGCCACCAAGCTGTTGCTTAGACGGCAACCTCTTTAACGCAGATTTTTATTCATGTTTAACATGCAGAAGTTCGGTGCAATGTGCTGACCATTAGACGTAGAAGTACTCCATGCTAGCAAGGCTTTAGAAGGTGGAGACAGCTGCTCATGCACCCTTGTTTATTGACTGGAGTCACGTAACGAAAGTGCTTTATTCGATAAGCAGGGTAATTAGATCGACAAACGGGGTGAGGGGTAGATGAGAAGATACATGGGCGAGGGGAAGGACGAACGGAAGTGGGAGAGGGGAAAGTCAGGGCTGGATGGATGACTGGATAGATGGATGGATTTGGCCTACCAAAAAGGAAGGTCCAATAAAGTAGGAATATTGGAATCACTTGATCGCGATCATGCAATCTTTACTAGGGTTTTGAAACAGGCTTCAGATTTTTTATAGATCCAAAATTCCATAGTTCAGACTCATGCTAACAGAATCAATAACAGCAGTGATTGTAAAAACTTTGAGGCCTGTGTTTCATAAGTGTACAATGTGCCCTCCCGGTTACCACCATAATGGCTCTGTGGCTTCCTAAACATTTTTCTAGTTAGGCTACTACACAAACTTACAGTCATTTTTTTCATTGGTTTTGCAGGTGTTTCGCGTGTGGGACATTCAGACTCTCAGTTGCCTTCAGGTAAAGAATAAATTAATTTTTAAGAACCTGGAAGCCTCAGAAACCTAGCCCGATTTAAGAACCAACCCAAAAGTCTAGATCCAAAAAACCGTATATTTTGTTTTATCTTGTATACAATCGTACAGCTGTTTAATCAACAATTTAGATTGTCAATGATATCAGTAGTACCTCTTAAAGGAAAATGTAGCTGTAATTTAACGCACATAAGGGTTTGTCTGTTAAATGTCATCGAGACAGGTGGTAAAAGGTTTCTCTGTTCAATTGTAATTGGGCTGTAAAAGCACTGAACGGCTTTGGCCATTTTGACCGCAGGTTTTTACTGATAATATGATGAGGCCTGGAGAAAAGAGGATTTCCGCAATGCTGTTTGACGCAAAACACGATCGTCTCATCACAGGTATTGTCAATCAATCAATCAATCAATCAATCAATTTTTATTTGAATATCCATCAGGGAGATTACAGAAAGAAGCTAAGAGAATGTTGTGTAAAACAGTAGCATATGTATATGGTACATGCACATACATATTGTTTGACTCGACTATCGATCAGTACAGCTAAATAAGAGAAATTATCTCCAGGATGGGAGGCAGTTCCAAAGAAACCTAGGGCTTATATTTTGAGCTACCTTGTTGGAACTGGATTTATGAACTTGTATATTTCTTTTCCAAACTAGTACAAAAACTTTATCTTTAAACAAATGTATTTTGAAACGTTCGTTTCCTCTTCACTGTTCTGTCTGAGGAACCAGGTGGTAACATAAAATAATTAAGGAAAATTTATAATAAAAAATAACTTTAGATTTATGATAAACATAAAATAATTATATAAATGTTATAATTATTGTCTTTTTTTGTTGCTCCGTAATGAGTTTTAGCTGTTTGTTTTTAAGTAAGGGCTTGTTTGGCCGTTAGGGTGAATAAAGGCAAAAGTACCATCCTATTACTTGTATATTGCCGTTGTCATTGAATGTTTAATTCTCTAACCTTTATTGTTTATTCTTTCTTTAGTGCAAGTTATTTGCTAGATGTTCTTCTTACGTAAATGTCACTTTTCCTCTACATCAGCTTTTTGCTTCTCCTCATTGTGAGAAACAACTTGGCGATTTGGGGCAATCTTGAACAGTCTTCTTTCATCTATAAGCAGTGAACGACTTGACTTAGTCCTTCGTTTAACCCTTGTAGTGTTGCCAACATTCAGTCTCCATCTAGAAAAGGATATAACAGGCAATAATCAGACGTTCAGCACACATATCCTGCCTTCCAGATTCGGTGTTCTTCTCATTAGAACGTAAACTTCGGGAAGCTTAGCAGAGGCTAGAACTTCGTCCTGCCTTTTGACAATAGATAAGTTAGGTGAAACAGTTCAAGTCCCATGAATGCATGCCTGCTTTTTTGCTCAAAGTTTCTTATCCATTCGGTAAGCTTTAGCTGCGGTGCCCATTCCTCTGTTAATCTTAACAATAACGTCATTGGAACCAGGAGCCTGTCAAGAGACTTACTTTCTAACTTTTTAGACTTCTTACTCCATTGGCGTTGGGATCATCTTGTGATTAACTGCCTCGTCAGTGATCTGTTTGGTACAGTTTTGAAACGCTCCACCTTTCTGTCGAGATACTTTGCTTTAAATGTAATGGGGAATTCTGCGATGTGTGTCTAGAACTGACGATATTCTTGATGGCTTTAGCCATTGGGTCCGTTAAGGACCGAAAGAAATTTCTACGGTAGCTATCACTTAGCCTCAAATCCTGTTAAGTGTTGACAGAGATCTAAGAAGCAATGTACGCTGCCTATGAGTCCCTAGATCAAACTGTGAGTAGGTAGTACGCAACTGCAGTTACTTTGATATTCCTCTCAAATCATTTCGATTAATTCCAGCTTTCTAATCAGCGGTTCTTCGTTCTTTTGTATGCATTGGCACGAGTACGGCATTTACAGAGCCACTCATTTATTGGACGACACTGGGTCGTTCTATTTGTATTTTCAAGCATCGAAATACTCATTATCAAGTGCAGTTTCTTAAGCACTATGCATTAGTGTAATGTACTCGTCCTGGAGCCTTACATTTTCTGTCACTTTATTTCTACACATTCCGTTAATTTCTTCCCTTTTATCAGTCATTGCAGCATTCGAACAGCATCGCTTGCATATTCGGCCACTATTCCAATATTATTTGCCACAAAAAATGCGTCTAATCTCTCCTTGTAGGCTGCAAAATCTCCTCCGTCGAGTGGTTCCAGGTTTCCAACTGTAGAATTCATCTTCTTAGTTTTGTGTTCCTTGCATCCTCGTCGCCAGTTGTAATGTACTCGTCCTGGAACTTTGCGAAATGACCAAGGTCATCAGTGAAAAGTCATGGAATTTGAAAATGCATTTTCCAGTCCTGGAAGAGTCATGGAATTAGGTGAAATGACCAAGGTCATCAGTGAAAAGTCATGGAGTTTGAAAATGCTAGTGTTCAGAAGGTGTAGCTAAATTAAAGTGAAGTATCGCAGTTAATTCTTTGGTTCCTCGAAGTTTCTCGTCCAAGGAAAAATGCATTTAGTCATGGAAAAGTCATCCAATTTATTCCTCATTCTTAGCGTGAGCCCTGCTCCCTTTAATGTTAGTGATCATCAGCCTCAATACTTACACGTGGTTCCTTTTTGTTGCAGTGCTTTTTAAAGTGTCACTTTATAATATAGAGTTCTTAAGAAAGTTTTATAAGTCATGTTTAAAAAAGGTTACATCGTTTTTGAACAGGGTGCAGTGTTATCGACACCTGGCCGCTGACCAGAGCGATACAAGACTCACTTCAAGTACCTCACACACATGATCGGCCAATAACTCAGGTGAGTGCCCCCATAACAACTGGCTGTGTTTGGGTTATAACTTAGGGGAGTTCCCCATAGCAACTGCCTGTGATTGGGTTATAACTCAGGTGAGTGCCCTATAACAACTGGCTATGACTGGGTTATAACTCAGGTGAGTTACCCATAGCAACTGGCTCTGACTGGTTTATAACTCAGGTGAATGCCCTATAACAACTGGCTATGACTGGGTTATAACTCAGGTGAGTTACCCATAGCAACTGGCTGTGACTGGGTTATAACTCAGGGGAGTAACCCATAACAACTGGCTGTGATTGGGTTATAACTCAGGTGAGTGCCCTATAACAACTGGCTGTGACTGGGTTATAACTCAGGTGAGTTACCCATAGCAACTAGCTGTGATTGGGTTATAACTCAGGTGAGTTACCCATAGCAATTGGCTGTGATTGGGTTATAACTCAGGTGCGTGCCACTATAACAACTGGCTATGACTGGGTTATAACTCAGGTGAGTTACCCGTAGCAACTGGCTGTGACTGGGTTATAACTCAGGTGAGTTACCCATAGCAACTGGCTGTGATTGGGTTATAACTCAGGGGAGTTACCCATAGCAACTGGCTGTGACTGGGTTATAACTCAGGTGAGTTACCCATAGCAACTGGCTGTGATTGGGTTATAACTTTGGGGAGTTACCCATAGCAACTGGCTGTGACTAGGTTATAACTCAGGTGAGTTACCCATAGCAACTAGCTGTGATTGGGTAATAACTCAGGTGAGTGCCACTATAACAACTGGCTGTGACTGGGTTATAACTCAGGTGAGTTACCCATAGCAACTGGCTGTGACTGGGTTATAACTCGGGGGAGTTACCCATAGCAACTGGCTGTGACTAGGTTATAACTCAGGTGAGTTACCCATAGCAACTAGCTGTGATTGGGTAATAACTCAGGTGAGTGCCACTATAACAACTGGCTGTGACTGGGTTATAACTCAGGTGAGTTACCCATAGCAACTGGCTGTGACTGGGTTATAACTCGGGGGAGTTACCCATAGCAACTGGCTGTGACTGGGTTATAGCTCAGGGGAGTTACCCATAGCAACTGGCTGTGACTGGGTTATAACTCATGTGAGTTACCCATAGCAACTGGCTGTGATTTGGTTATAACTCAGGTGAGTTACCCATAACAACTGGCTGTGACTGGGTTATAACTCAGGTGAGTTACCCATAGCAACTGGCTGTGACTGGGTTATAACTCAGGGGAGTAACCCATAGCAACTGGCTGTGATTTGGTTATAACTCAGGTGAGTTACCCATAACAACTGGCTGTGACTGGGTTATAACTCAGGTGAGTTACCCATAGCAACTGGCTGTGACTGGGTTATAACTCAGGTGAGTTACCCATAACTACTAGCTGTGATTTGGTTATAACTCAGGTGAGTGCCCTATAACAACTGGCTGTGATTGGGTTATAACTCAGGTGAGTTACCCATAGCAACTGGCTGTGACTGGGTTATAACTCAGGTGAGTTACCCATAACTA
>JANVCF010217265.1:2592-13663 GCA_025388745.1 Hydrozoanthus gracilis
TTCCTAACTATAACTCGTAGCTTCGATGATAATGTCTTTCCTAATCCATTGGCATTAATTGGTGTTCCACGTCTTTAACAGTTGCTGTGTTTTACTAATGATTCCTTAGAGTTAAAGACAAATAATTTAATTTGAAAACTTGAAAAAAGGTAAATAATTTTTCCTTAGTGCTGACTTGCATGACCTTGTACGACTTGAATTGGATTTTTACACTGTAAGTGCAGTTTTTGAAATTGCATGTCAAACTTAGTTAGTGATTCTGAGGTCAAGCCCTGCAGCATAAAAATTTTCATTTAAAACTTTTCCTAGTGAAACATTTCTCGCCTATTTTAACTAATACTTAGAACTTACTTAGATTCTGTGCAGTAGAAAATCCAGCCAAACACAACAATGCAAGGAATTCGAAGACTGGAAACGCCATTTCGCTTCACCGGGACAACAGAACGATGTTCTGCACTATGTGGAGTTTGGGGTTAACTAACCAAGAAAAAGTACGCGCAGCAATTGTCATGCAAATTATTCTCTCAACAAGTGAGAGCCGGCACGTTTTCTTTCTAAACACGTGAACTTAAAGATTAAAAACGCTCCATTGCAAAAGCTTTGTTGGCCAGATTTTCTTTCTTTATTGATAGATAACTGTAGCAAATGGAACAAAGCATAAAATCTTTTTTGCTCTTTAGTAAACGCGGGCAGAAGCAGAACAAATGAATTGATGATTTTCCAGAAGCTGCAGAACAAAGGGCGCGCGGCTTAGTAAAAGAACTAGAGAGCAGAGGCTATCATCGCTTGATCTGTTGTAGAGGCATCTTGTATTGATTTGATGATCATATGATGATTAAAATTTGTCCTGTTTGAAATAACAGAGTGCTAAATTTATTAGAGATCGGAATGCACGCAAGATAGAGATCGTTTGACGTTCTCTTCCAGTCCTTTTCCGGCAAGTATATATAAAGTGAAGATCCAGTGCATTCAGTTTTGATGTTTCGCGATTGCGATTATTCAAATTTCTGCTAGTGTTACTTTAACAGCCTGAGTATAAATTTTCATAAAGTTTGTTTTCCTAGCTGCATATTAATAAAAGACTAAATCTCTTTAGAAGAGGGTGTCGGTTATGGCATTAATAATTTCGTGACAAATATAAATATTATGCCGCACCCGTTGTGCTCATTTGAATAAATAAAGCGTTAAGCTATTAAATGAATGTTGCCCCATAAAAAAAAACATTTTTAGGCCTTATCTAACTGTTGCCAGATCAAGTACCTTCTAGATAAGTGCCGGAAGGGAAGATGGCAGAGTATGCCGAAACACAATAGCGAGAGAAACCTTGCATGATTTCAAATAGCATCCATGAGTGCCTCACTCAAGAGAAGCTGAATGGAGCTTTCAGTTTGCTTAATAACCGTTACAAAATCGGATATCATGTAAGGGTTGTTGACAAACATGTACTGTGAAAATATTGCAAACGGCACGACATGTAGAGCTTTCCAGGCCAATTGTTTTGTTTGGTAATTTTGAAACTGCTTCATAATATTGTGTTTATCATGTACGCAGCGCTGTCTTACCAAAACGGTTCTTACAATCTGATGTCGACGAGAGGGTCAATTTAATCAGCTACATGCTGCTGTGCATGTAATTGAAGTTAAATTATGTATATGCGCTGTGATTGTCATATGTCAATGTTTCATTCGTCGCACGTCTTCAACCGTTAACATTATGGTCAAAAGAGTGAAGCTGATGTTGTCATCAGGCGGGGATGTGGGCGGGGTGGAAGAGGAGGGTGGGGAAAGTAGAGGAGAGAGGTAGTGACAAATGACTTTACAAGGGCTAAAGTCGCGGGCGCCGTTTTGATCATTGTCATGTTTATTTTGCCTGTGTCTGCGTTCTAGTTGAGTTTGAAGATGTACAAGCATGCAACAAACGACAATAAATACAGTATTCCTTAGGTTTCGCCCGCCAAAAGAAAAATTTGAATGCAACAGTAGTTTTATAAAAATACGTTCTTTTAACAAAGAGTTAACGTGACATTAACTAGATTAAGGCCGAATAGCTCAAAAAAATGTTGAAACATTTCTTACTTTTGCGGTTGAGCCAATCCACTGGCCTTATGAAAAAACTCCTTTCGTAGTTATTGCTAATAAAAGCATATTTTGTATTATATTTAAGCATTGAGTATAACTATGAGAAAATTAACTACTTCAACAAAACTTTAACTACAAGCAAAAATAAAAAATAAATAAAAACAATCATATTGCTTCTATTTTCAAAATAGTCTGAAGAACGAGCTTGTAATTAAGGCGTCATGTTGTGCAGAATATCGACCACCAGTACTAAATATTCCATCTTGGAGTACTCCCGGTTAAGTTGAACTACCGAAATAGTACGCACTTAAAATTTCCAAATTTACCGTCGCTTTCCACTGCTGGTGTTTCTTGTATTAAGGCAGGATTTGTTGGATAGTGAGGAAAATGGAAAAGGATATTTGATTAAGAAGAATATTGAGTAGAATCAGCAAACCGTCCCTCCTGGCAAGGGACAAGTACAGCTTTGGTTTGAGAACGGTTTGGCGAATTTACATCAAATGTTAACTTCAAAATTAGTTTTTAAACTTCACAAAAAATCACCAAATTCAAAATTTACTTTAAAGCTACTTATCTTCAAAAAAATAAAATTAAAATACAAATAAAAAATCATACAAAATATCTTCAGATGTTAAAGCTGATTCCTCTTCATACCGTCTGTGTATAAAGTGATACGATTTTGTAGGTTCAAATCATGGACGGCCCATATCGTAAGACTGACATGAGGAAAAGTGGCCACAAAAAATGGCCGCTTTGGGTTTACTCCCGCCTTAACACTCTAACGCACTCGAGCGCTTCTTAGGAACCTTGTTCTCAGTGTTGATACATTGCTGGTGAAAGAATTACCGTTAAGTTTGAAAAATACATTTTGGAAACTCTAGGAAGATTAACGTGTTATGCGATTAAGTATTGTGTATCTTAAGTCATCATTCTCGCTCCAGTCCCTCCGAAAAGCTGCGACCCTATAATCAATTAGTTTTTTTTTACCAAATATGTTGGTCTAATCTATTAATTATGTGTTAGTCCGTTTCCTGTACAAGTAAAACATTACTATGCCGAAGTCTTCTTGCCCGCGATTTATAATTAACACCAATTATAGCAAGCACTAGAGCCAGGATGACCAACACCAAGCATCCAACAGTGACAGCAATTGATGTAAAAGTGAGAGAACTTTTGTCCACAACTGCTGCTGAGAAACAAGCAGTTCAGTTAGAACCTAAGTAAAACAACATGGCTAAAATGACCAGCAACTGCTTCATGACATTAACATAATACTTTACAGCTATTGCGTCATTACACTAACACTAACGGCAATTGCGCCACGACACTAATAATAATAGCAGTTACGTCAAACAAACTAACACCATTAGAAACTATAAGCTGGAGCCAATGCCAACAGCAATATTATACTAACAATCAAACTAATAACAACTATCAGTTCCAGTCAAGCAAAAACATTTGTACTACCAGCCATTGTACTGTTAGCATACACAAACATCAACTGCAACAAAACAAACACCTATATGATGAGACTAACAACAATACTAGTTAACATGGATCATTATTATCATTGGTGTAAATATTAACAGCAGTTGCAGTTTGAAATAGTGACAATAACCACTGACTCCAACATACGGACACGAACTATAGGGTGCTATAAATGTTCCTCTAATTTTATTCTTTGAAGAACGGGGACGTAGGATTCTTACCAAACTGTTGCTGTGTCAGGTATACTGGTCCGATAGTCAACTGTTCCCTTAGTGCATCCTCGGCCACTGTTCTGCGCCTGCGCGTGGAGCCCTCTTGACAACCTTTAGCACACACTGATCCAGTGTCAGATTTACGACAGACAATGACGTCACAGTGTAGATGAACACGATCTGTGTTGCTCAATAAAAATCGGAACGCTTCAAGACTGAATTGTTGCTTAGACGACTTGCTATCATACTTGTACTGTAGTGTTTTATCCTTGGAGCAGCTGATGACAGAAAAGGGTTTCGTTACCAATACGTTTCTCTTAAAGGATTAAAAGAAATAGGAAGCAGGAACTATGGCTTCAGTTGCCAAAAAAGACAATTTCAGCCTTGATTTATTCTTGAATCTTTGTTTTGGTATGACAGAGTCTTGCCATACCATGCTCAGGACCAAACGACTTATAATACCAGACAATATCATACTGAAACTTACTATGTAAGGCGAATTAGTATTATTATTTACAGCAACAAAAGAAGCTCATGCGAATATTAGTTGTTCAAGACTGCAGCCATCAAAATACTAATAAGACAATAATAAGTTATAATCGTTAATCCCTTGTAAATCTTCTTGTTTCATGAATTAAAACGTAAGCTCGGTTGTTAAGGTTCCAGTCTGTTATATTGGATTCAATTTTATCAGCAGGAGTTTCGCTAAGGGGCGTCTTAGAAGAACTGAAGGGAAGGTGCTGTTTTCTCGGATAAGAACATTAAACTTCCTTGTTTCCGGTTGGCAGCTCTCGAAGAGGATGTCGAGTCCAATATTTCTGTTCTCCCTCGATCTTTTGAGCCAAAACTTAAAAGAAATAAGACTCAGTGCTAACTAACTCGTAAACTATATATAACTAAGATAAAATTTTGACCACCACAAACATGTTTTCTTCAAATTAAAAAAAACTGAAATCTACGGAGGCCCAAATGTGTCATTTCCACGTTGTCGCTTCCTCGTTGTCGCTTCCACGTGAATGAAAATGAAAAATGTACTATTATAAAAATCTGCAAGTAAAACATGTCCGCCATGTTGAGTACTATTTCAAGGTTGAAGTCCCGGTAAGTCCTGGTTGCTACAACAAGGAAGCGACGACGTTGAAGCGACAACGCGGAAGCGACAACGTGGAAGCGACAACGTAGAAGTGACAACGAGGAAGCGACAATTAGGAAGCGACAACGTGGAAGCGACAACGTGAAAATGGCAGGAGGGGGAGCACACTTTGTAAACAATACAGCTGCAGCCAAAATCTTTGTTAAGAATGTAATTGTAACCCCCCCTGTAAAACAGCGACATAGTGGAAGCGACAACAAGGAAATGACACATTTGGGCTTCCGTAGAAATCATTCAAATATATAGCAACTCAAATTTTGCAAAATCGTTTTTTCCCTTGTGGAAGCTCGTGCTCTCTTATATTACTTCTAATCCTTCTCGTGCAAGCGGGGAACAACTGTACATTCATTAGTAAAACTGTATGTAACAATCATTTATAACTCAAAAATATCGCACCCTTTGTTAATGAAGTTGTAAAACGTGTTGTCATTGACGTCATTTGTGGGAGTTGCATGACAGCGTTGAGGAAATAGAACAAGTTGGGAGTCTTTAGAGATTACTGATACTTGGAGATACATGGGCTGAGCGAGGTACTGGAGGACTGGGTACGAGTCATAAGCTTCTTGGTATTCATCACTCTTGTACATATCCATTGTGAAGGTGAAATTTCCCCAATTAGCTATGAAATAACGAACAAGATAATCAGTGTAAACCAAAGTTACTGAGATTGTTCCATTATATGTTATAAATGAAAATAATAACAATACTTATTTCTAGAAATATAATATCAACTGTAGTACTTACGCATGGCAGTTGCAAGTCAGCAGTGTTTAAGGGTGCAGTGATGATAAAGATTAAGGCGACAATACTGCTAACAATCACGGAAAATAGTGTAGGTGGTAAAGACGTAGTTAACAGTTAAAATACCATAGTTGATATGTGCAAAATGGTTATAAAATCATTGTGGTATGTCTTTGTTCGCCTTTTCTTTTCTTTTTTTGTCTTAAACTTGCACAAAACACAGAAAACTTTGAAATGCAAACCCGAAAGTACCATTCAATACGTTCTCATTAACACCTGAAAAAAAGAATGTGCAAGTTCATGGTTCGTTCAAAACAAAAAAACAGCAATCTTTCTTTGTATATTTTTTGTATTTCCCTTTTGAGGTTTGCCGCCTTTTTTAATCAGTACGCATAAATCAACTATGAAACACGAACTCGCGATTTCTATTAGCCAATAGAGAGCGAACCCCGAGTCAATCTATCAATTTCGAAAAGAAATTAAGAACGAGTACAGTAGTCAATGAGAAACAGCACAGAGCCGATAGTGAATTGATTTCTACTTATAGTGATTAAGATGGTACTGATGATGAAAATGATGACGCTGGTAATGTTTGCTAATAATTTAGACGAATGATAATTGCGAAAAAGATAATGATGATGGTGATGGCGATGACAATTTTGGTTATGATAACAACCAACGACAAGAAAGTTAAAATGAAGAGCATTGTATCTCTAAAATAGTGATGGCAATAATAGTTTTGCTACTACCGCTGGACATATAGTGATTGTTAGAGTGACTCGATGATGATAGAAGCTTAGGCGTAATTTTCATCTTCAACCATTGCGCATGCTCACCAGATTTAGTGTAAACGCGCTTCTTTCTTGGACTGTAACTAACCACATCTAAAATGATGCTTCTTTCGAAGGCACAGTTGAAGGTAATGATGGCGTGGTGCTCACGAGTGATAAGGAAAGATGAGTTTTTCTGCTTTTTCCCAAGTGCAATGATTTTGTTGTAGTAGTAAAGAAACTTTTGACTTGCGTTGTAGGTGGTACCGCAGCCGTCCAGCGGTGTCTCGATGATAGCATGCGTATTGTTTACATACTTGGGTTTGCAGCTGGTGTCACTAAGTGTCATAGCACTTGTGTTCATGTAAGGGTACTCGGTAAGATCCAGTGTGGCAGTCATTAGCTCGCTTGTGCAGTCAACCGTGAGCCCTGAGAAATGTTTCGAAAAAAGGTTTAAATAGTTTTCAAGTAAGTTGCTACTAATAATCAAAATTAAAGCTTCTTTTATAAACTATACACGTTGAATTCTAGTATAAGGGTGCAAACGTTTTTGCTGCTTATAAAGAAACGGTACACTGACTTTTAAAGTCAAAGATTATATAGTTTAAGGAATGCTTTTCAAATTTAAGTGACCGAGTGCACAAGACGATGATAAGTGAGTGCAAATGCATGCCATGAGTTCGAAAACCTGCTTAGGTCAAGCTTGAAAGAATGCAAAACAGCCTCTTACGCCTAAATGACAAAATTAGGAAATTAGACAAGTCCACGACTATGTTTAAGACAAACAGTCTGCGACAGGTGAATTAAGTCAGAAACTTTCGAGCCTGGATCAGTGGTATTTAAAGGTTCTGGTACCATCGAAACAAATACAGTACGTCATACCTGCATGAACTATGTACGTTTAATGTCGTGAGCAAGACAAAACTATATTTTTTGCAAGACTTTTGGTACAGCGATCTTTTATGCGTCTCTTATTAGTTTTTCTAGTAGTGCGGGGGATGGTGATTATAGGGCAATCCTAGGAGTATTATTGCTTGAAGATTGTTTGGGAATCATAAACTAGGTCTGGGATATTGTAGTTAATCTTGGGAATTTTAGAATTTGTCTAGTTATTTTTTTATCATTCCCGGGGTTAGAGGCATAGAGGTTTATCCGGGACATTTCATAGCTTATCGTGTTAAAAAAATGTTATCATTAATTTCTAACTTATGTATTTAATAGCAGTTAGATGTCCCCAGTAAGCTTACCTATGTATGTAAGCAAGAACGAATGACATGATAATAAAGTTACTAATAGTATCATTATTATTGTTGTTGTTATTATTATTATAATAATGATCACTATTTAATTATTGTTATTATTATTGTTGTTTTATTTGTTATTATCTTGTTTAACTGTTAAAATCAAGAGTCCATTTTAAACATTGGAATTATCTCGCAAACTCTGCGTAGAATCAAATGCGAAAGCTGTGTTTATCTGAGAAAAGTTCCAAAAGGAGATGAATTATTTCGTTAATTGATTTCATTACAATAATTGTTATACCGGGAATAATAGACCTTAGTCATGATGACGTCAAGAGTGCATCAAAGTGAGGGCTTGGTAGTGAAATGCTAAATGAGGTGGCGGGAGTTTCGAATCTATTTTAACTGTTTTTACTATCAGCGATTTTGTAATGTCTGTTCTACCATGTTTTTTTTAAACTGGAATGTTCGTTACGCTGCACGTAGCAACTAGCTAAATATCACCACCAAGCCTCGTTTTAGTGCAGGAAAACGCTGTTGTGACGTCATAATGAATAGATATATTGTAGTAAAAGAGATTTTGCCTATTGTTCTTCTAAAAAAACAGCTGAAGAAAATAAAATCCTTTATGACTGTGTTTCAAAAACAGGCCTACCTCGAGCAACGGCTGTTCCGGTCGGCGGCTCCGTCACTGGAAAGGGTTCTATCAGTGACAAGTTTGGAAAAACAATATAGTTAGATATTTGGCCAATCATAAGTCTAAACAGTAACAATTGATCATAAAGTTCAAAAGTCCTTGCCAAAATTGAAACTTCTTCGCAGCTAAACTGAAAAACAACCTGGTGAGAGTTTTGTCTTGATCTTTCTTTCTCCTTCATCTGATGCAAGCCAATTGTCTACAAAGAAAATCCATTTGTGATTGGGTCTATTACGCTGGTAAACTGTGACCTGTCGAATAAGTTACAAAATTTAGGTATAATAATTGAATTGGTTTTTGAGGTAAAGTTGTTATAAGAGTTAATAAAATAATTCAGTTTAAAAGAATACCACTTCATAAATTTAGATCCGGTTTTCTGCCATTGTTTTTTTAAAGTTTTTCTTGGCGGAAAAAGGGAAGAGTTTTCGCGTACAATTAAATTCTGTTCAACCAAAGCAAAAGCTCTGAAAATCAAAAAAGACGAACTTTCAACCTCCTTCAACTTCTCTTTAAGCTTGTAATCTTTAGATAATTTTGGTTTTGTCATTAGTGGTAAAGAGATTGGTTTTGCCTTGCGTAGGGCACAGGTATTGTTTTTCTTGCATTTCCTTCGAATCTTGTTGTTTTGTAAAAAAAAAGTTCTAAAATAGTTTTAACTGATTACTGTTATTAATCAAAATAGAAACATGTAAACAAACAACAACAGTAACAACTTTTCATCTGGCTTTCACTTTATACTTTTAAGTAAATAATTGTACGAGCAATATCTAAAAGTATTATTCGTTTATCATAATATTTTAACCAGTGCTAATATTAACAGATCCTCAGACTTGTTGTCATTGTCTATGGCCTCAATGTCTGAGTCTCTTTTGTATTCAGCGTTTGTTCGTTGCAATGTATATAAAAATGTTATGAAAAATCTTTACCGAAAGCCCTTTAGGGGAGTGTGCAACGAAACTCAGTTCAAGACTTTTGAATGCAAGGGCTTATAATCGCACCAACCACAGGTTTTCTAGGATCTTAATCGCTTTAGAGAAAAAACGTTTATAGGCTTAGGAACTGAGAATCATTCAAAACATTAGCTGATAACTGAGATCTGGGTAGTACCATTCACACCTTCTTAGATAATAAGACGACAAACAGTCGAGAATGATTTCTTTAGCTTACCAAGTGCACGTACCACGATGCCCCAGCACCGGAATTATCATGCTCCAAACTACAAACGAACAACAATATTATTCTGCTGACTATATATCATACACGATTAATATTAAATCAAACAAATGAAACTCTACACGAGTTAAGGACTGGTAGAATAGTTACACATATCAATTGTGAATATTTATAGCTTGAATTTGTTTGTGTCAACTTCTAATTATATAAAGGTGGTTGCAAGGTGGCGTAATAATGATGAAAGTAATTATTGTAGAGGTGATGACGGTAACTGTGGTGGTAATGGTGATATTGAAAGTGGTGGTGGAGTCTGTTTGTGATGACAATGATGATCGTAGAGGTAATGATGATGATTGTAGTTATTATAATGGTGATGATGAAGACGATAGAGGTGATGGTTTTGGTGGAAATGGCGATGTTGCTATTGATGATAATAACAACAATTGCACTAACAACGAAGAAAATAATTGCAATAATTATGTGACTTTATCAGTAATAGAGGTAGTAGTAAGAAGCAGAAAGAAGAAAATCCATTCAATCTGAAAGTTAGATTGCTTCACTTTAAGTCCTGTTAATGCCTGCCTGACTTTTATTCCTCAAACTGAACAAGCGTTGTACTAAATCAAGTGGTCGTTTCTACTTACATCAAGCTTCTAAGTTCTCCAACACTTGGTGTAAAAATGGTGAAGAAATCAGTCTTTCCTGGTTGGAAAGGATCTCCTTTACTGCAGGAAGGAACACGCATGAAACCAAAAGGTTAGCTCTGAAGAAAAGACCTCACGAATACAGGGAATGAAATGCAACTGACCCACCTGGCAACTAGTTCAATCTTAGGGGAGGTTTTTTCGCTACCATCCAAAGTCACAAAGACTCGAGCGTTAGTTCCGGCAACAGTAAAGTTAGCTGTCTCCACTTTGACCACATAAGCTGTTTAGAGAAAAGTTTTCGATGATACTTAGTGGACAATCTATCTGCTACCTAAACCACTGTCACACAGTGGGTTTTGTTACACACAGCTATCTATATCTGTGACCGTAGATGATTTTTTAACATCCTGACAGTTTTTTATCAGTTGTCCTGATGAACATGGCTTTTTTAATAAAGCCCAAAAGTTCTGCAATAGAACATTTGCGTTTTAGCCAGTTAATTGTTTATCTATTAATTCACTCTGGCAAAGATCTACACTCTTGGAAGATTAATGTGAAAATTCACTACGTGACCGTAGATAGATATAGGTAGATTTCATTGAGCTTTAAATTGCAGTTGTCTATAATGCTGAACTGTACAAAACTTTACCAATGATAAAAATATCTTGAAAAACTATATGATACAAAGTTCTAAATTCCACTTAAACCCTTTTTATGACTATATCTAATGTTTGTCTTTTCATCTCAGATATTTTCCTTTATACGATAATGCTAAACTTTAAATGGCATAATCAGCCGTAAGATTTATTTAAGTACTGCGAGAATAAAGAATATAAAGAAGATGATTAAGAAATAAGATAAATATGCAAAA